>PVJL010001905.1:0-226864 GCA_004026885.1 Lyroderma lyra
GGAAGAGCAGGAGGAGGGGCTCGTGACGTTACCGGAGGAGCCAATCACGCCTGCTTATTTTCAACGGCCCCGCCCTTTTACCGCACATTTCCCCTCCCCTAGCTCATTTCGCACGACGCAGCGGTTGGGAACACAGACATTTTCGGAGCTGAAGTCGCCACTGCCGCCGCCATTTTGTGTCTGCGGAGAAAGAAGCTCCTTTGGCGGCTGAAAGTGGACGGAGATCACCCGTGAGACGGCGGTGTTTCATACCCGAGGTCCCCCTTGTGTCGTCCCCCACCCCCCCTCCGCGGTCAGCATGTGGTGAAGCCCGAGCCGCGAGAGACCCGGGGAGAGGAAGCGGAGTCGGAAGGGAGGCGGGGTATCGAGAGCGGCTTTCAGCTTCAGCTGCGGCGGACCTCGGAGGGGGGCCGCGGCGCAATGTCAGAGCAGACGCCGGCCGAGGCCGGTACTGCGGGGGCCCGGGAGGACGCCTGTCGGGATTATCAGTCATCACTTGAAGATCTGACCTTCAATAGCAAACCGCACATCAATATGCTGACCATTCTAGCCGAGGAGAACCTGCCCTTCGCCAAGGAGATCGTCTCTCTCATCGAGGCCCAAACCGCCAAGGTTTTTATACACCCCGCAGCCTCCTATTCTTCTAATACTCCCTGATTTTAGTGTCAGCCTCATCCCAGGTCTCGCTTCCATCCAAAGGGGGACAGTGTTCCTCCTCTCCAACCCTCTCCCTCCAACTCTGGCTCGGTCTTTGGCCCAGGCTTCGAGCGTGGGCCTCCCTTGCGGGGAGGGAGTGGGGAGGATAAAGGGTGGAGTCCCACTTCCGCTTACCAACTCCTTATTTAGGCCACCGCATTGTACGTAAATCCCGATACACACGCTTTGACTAGAGCCCTTTGGGGAGGGGGGGAACCGAAGGGCAGTTCTTGGTGCGGGGAAGGAAGAGTTAATGCCATTTTAACCCCCTGGGAAGGTGGGGAGTGGTTCTTCACCCGTGTCGCCCCCCGCCCCGGTACCCTTTTGGGTAATTGTGCTTTGTGGGTTGGAAGGAGGTGAAGGGGGACCTGGGAGCGAGCTGTTGGTGGGTGGGAATAGGGAATTGGCCCCGAGTGGAGCAGCCGCTTGTTAGGAGCCCAACATGGCGCCTGAAAAGCACATGATGCAAAAGGGAAGAGAGAAGAATCCATTCCCTGCCAGCCAGGCAGCTGCTCACACCCGTCAGCCCCATTTTTGGGGTGGGGGCGGCTAGATATAACTTTTATTCTCCTATTAGAGTGTCTTAATTTGTCCCCAAATACGGGAAATTGGGGTTGAGGGTGGGGTTTGGGTGGCGGGGAGGAGATCTTATACAACCTGTAGGTGGAGAACTGGCCCACTGGGTAACAAGTACTTGTAGTTTTTTTAAAAGTTCAGTCCCTCCTCTTCCTTTTCTCTTCTTTCCTCCCTTCCCTGATAGTGAAGACGTGCCTTTCTTCACCCCTTGACAGAAGTGGTCTTCTGCCACCCTATATTTCCCTGTAGTCCTCCTCTTCTGTGGATTCATGTGGGAGTAATATGTCACTTAAGTAAAGTTACTGTTAAACTTAGTTATCATGAGTTTTACTAGCTTCCCAGCACTACGTTTTACGTTATTTTTCAAGTTTGTACTATGGTTTAGTTTTTTTCTAGTTGTTAGTGATTGAAATGATCAGGATGAGCCTCCTTTTAGCAGAGTGAACCCCTTTTAAAAGGCCACTTTAACAACAACCACCGGTATATATTGTTTAGAGGCGGTTTCTGTCTAGTGTAAAACTGAGTGGTCTGACTAATAAATGGTTTTGAAATGTGTGACTGGTATTATAAAATTTGTGAATAAAACATATAAAATATGTATTTGTCTTTTTTATTTACCTTTGTAAGGTGTAGAATCTGTTTCCAAGACTTATTTTTATCTACGTGGTTGTGTGTTTTAAACAAAAGTCTTTAAGTGACTTGGGTTCATTCTTTAGGTCCCATCCACTCTTGGGCAAATCTGTTCACAAGATACACGGTTTCAGGTGGTCCTTTCATACCTTAATTTAAAGAGGACAAAAAGTAAGGTTTTTTTTTAAGGGCCCAACAAGTTTGGTCATTCTCAGTCTGACAGCTGAAAAACAAGTCTTCATTCTCCTTTTCCTTTGAGTGTCTGTGAAACAGCTATTGTTCTTCTTTTAAAGTATGAGATTTAAAAAGGAAGCATTCCTCATACTAAAAATCCTTTTCGTTGATACCACAAACATTGGACATGAAAACTTAGTTTTTGCCTTGTTGAAGGCATAACTTGACATTGAATGCCTTTTTAAAAAAACAAAGCCACTTGTGTTTTTTAAAAAATAACATTGATAAAACCTAATTACCTAGTATTTGGGGGATTACTATTATTTCACAGAGCCTAATATTTAGCAGCTTAGGTTGTCACTCAAAAGTTTCTTTGCTGGGTTTTAATGGATCCAGAAGACCTTCGAAAAGTGAAAAGTAAATACTGAATATAGCGACCACATTAAAACTTGTCTTTGTGTATGGCTACACTGAGTAGTGAAAATAGATGGGCTATTTGCTGATAAAAGAAAGCTGAAGTTTTGTTCTTTTTTTTTTTTTTTGGCACACGTTTCCTGGTTATTTTTGTAAAGCCAGATTGAGGAAAAGATGTAAAAGTCACTTTGGGGAAATAACCAGGGTTCGGGTTGAGGGTGAGGGGAGGGATTTTCTGTTATTTGGTAGCAAACTGGTTTGTTTTGTGTTTCTGGAGGTGGATATTTGTGTCCTTATTCTCTGGCATCTCAGCATTACTAAACTTAAGGATTCACACCTAATTTAACTCCTCCCGTGAGCCAGTAGTGGGGGTGGAAATACATACAAGGATTCACTTGTACAATAAAAACTTAGGGTCTTTAAAACCAAAATCTGTTCAGTAAGCTTTTATCTTCCTAAGTACAACAATGACTAAAATGGTGTAAAACATGACATGGTAAGATAAAGACAAAGCAATAAAGCATTTGACGTGTTGATGCATAATAGTTTACCCACATACAGTGGCTTTGTGAACCCTTTTATTAGATAGTACCATAAAAGAAATTTTTCATACAAGGTTATTCAAAGGTTTCCTTAGCCAACTTTGGTTGTAGTAAAGGTATCAGAAGCAAGAGCACTTCCACACACTTGGGGTAATTGGTTTTGTGAAGTACGGCATTTTGTACTGCAGAACTGTGCGCCTACCCTAGCTACAGGTAGCTTTGGGTAAGTGTTGTCAGGGTTAAGATTCCTATACACATGGGGTGGGTAAATGGGGGTAATTTTTTTGTTTTTGTTTTTAAATCATGGTTGATCCTGTGGAGTCTGATTTAACACTTAGTCTATATGGTGTGTCTTAATGCTCCTCAGCAAGTTTGTGAACCTGCTGATGCTCTCTGGATACTTGCTGTGCCTTCTAAAAGCCAGTGATGGGTAGGCAGGCATTGCAGTTGAACTGGGGCAACAATTCTTTGCTTTGCAAAGGGCCACCTGTATCAGCATCACCACACTGGCTCTGCACAAATTTAGAACCCCTGGTTTGTGCAGGTCAGAGGAAAAATATTTCGACGGAGAGTCTGTGCTGTGAAGAAAATCTTCAGGACAAATCCTGGTTTCCAGAGTCAAGTTCAACCTGATTTTCATGACTCAGCGCCTGCTCCATCCAGTTTTTCTTGTATCAGTAACAACTTGCACCTTCCTGCATGTTCATGTGCAAGTTTAAAGTGTTTTTTGCCATTAACTTCTTTTGTGAAGTGTACTTAATTTCTTTATCTTTACTCATTGGATTATAGAGAAGTAATCCTAATGATTTTACAGGTAACAAAGCTTCATAGACTTTAACATATAAAATGTGCCTTTGGGAATTAGGGTTTCTGCCAGAAATCTGAAAACTACTTCATTGAGTCTAGGCACACCATTGTAAATTAATGTGGGTCACAAAGCTTATACTTGGATTATAGAAAATAGCCTACCCCCTACTTTTTGGTCACTTAAAACAGGTCTTTATCATATGAACTTGAAAGTTCATTGAGTGTTAAATGAGTGTACTAGAGATTAAGGTTTTTCTTAATGATTATGAGCTTATTTATATGCTCAACTAAAGATTGTAAGAGAACTTGATTGAACACTTAAAAGGTTCATAAAGGTTAATACTTAAAAATATCAACAAAAATAGAGGTCTGTATTGTAGGTTTAAAAACTCACTTAGAAAAAGTAATTCTTCAGTGGCAATTCATTATACTAAACTTCTCAGTTTCTTTTTATTCAGGCTCCTTCCTCAGAGAAGCTTCCCGTTATGTACCTTATGGATTCTATCGTGAAAAACGTTGGACGAGAGTATCTCACTGCCTTTACTAAAAATCTAGTTGCAACATTTATTTGTGTGTTTGAAAAGGTATATATGCATTTAGAAACATTTGCATTTTTAAAAAATGTGTTCCTGATAAAATAAATACTTGCCTTTGTGTTGGGTTTTCTTGGGTGGTGAAATGTTTTATTCTCTTGGGCATTTATCAAGTACCATGCTAAAGTTAGTACTTTATGTGAGATTTTTAACGCATACTCTAGGGCTTTTACATTATCCATTCAAGAATAGGTTGCTTTTAGAATTATTTTTTTTCTTGAGTTTGTTAATTTGATTGAAAATCTGTTTCATCACTAGAATATGGGCAAAAAAAATCTGGCGCTATCAGGAGTACTTTAGATTTCATTGTTTAGGTTTCTGGTGTTAGGATGTTGGCTATTCCTGTCTGAAAAAAGAGCATAATCCTCCAATGTGTGTCAGCCTGTGATTGGTGCCTGAAACTTTGTGATTTTTGCCTGGAATAGTTTCTTCTTGTTACTTTGTTCAAGTATGTTTTATATGAATGTTCTAGGTATGTGTGAATGGTGGTCTATTTAATTGCCTTAGGTTACATTGAAGATATTTCTTATCCCCCTTAGTGTTTAGAAGGAAGGCTTGTTTATTTTCTATACTTAGAAATTGTACATTTCTTCCCTAACGTTGTATCTGGTAGTTTGGTAAATACAGTATTACATTGAGGAAGACAAAGAATTTGCTGAATTATCTTCCTGTCAGGCTTTACCTTTCACACTGAGCAAAAGGGCATTTATGAGATAATTTAAGTTTAAAGATTGTTTCCTAATGTAAAACATGGGTAGTTGTTCTGTTTTAATAGATATACCTGTTGTGTCTGGAGAAATCTTAAAGTTGTCAGGATTGGAGAATTGGAATTATTTTGAAAGAACTAATCAGTATCAGATTTTTACTTGTTAGAAGAGAAAATGTGTAGTTGCTACTTGACTCATTTTTTAAGTTCTTAGAGAACAAATAATATATGCATAAGAAATTTGGAAAGCTGTATTTCAAATTTAAGGAGCTTGTTAATTAACAGTATATTGTAGACCCTTGCTAAATACTGCTTACCTGACGCTATAGTGTTAGGGAGAAGTTAACTTTGCATTATAGCAGTTGGGAAGCTAAACCAACCTCTTGATTTCAGTTTCAGTATGTTCAAATTGGGTGTTTGGTAGAATACCTTTACTGAATCTGACTGGACCACAACGCTACAGTTGAAGAAAATGACCTCGTAATAAAATTATCTAAATAATTTAACATATACTCAAGGCTTTATTATCTTGAAGTTAAATACCTAATTCAGTTTTCCAAGTACTAGGTTTTTCTGATGTTTCATTTTCAAAATATTGTTACACTCATCATAAGAGTAAGCAGATAAGTTATATAAAACTAAAAGCTCATTAGTGGGTAAGATTTTGTGAACTTTAATTGTTAAGGTAATTTCCACACTGCAAATAGCTTGTTCATAGGTACTAACCATATTGTGCTGCAGAGGATTGATTAATGAGATAGTTTTGTCTTCATTTTAACTTTGTACTACCATGTACATTTTAAAAATACAAGCCCTCTGGTAAACTGTTCTCTAGTTGGTTTATATTTTTTGTCCAGAGTAAGAGTGACATTAGGAATGCTACATGAAGCCCTAATATTTTGTACTTTTAAAAGTACGAAGACTTGCCTAGTTTTCATGAAGGCTAGGTGATAATGACTTTAATTTTTCTAATTTTTTTTTTTGAGGGAGAAATTTCTTAATTTTGCAAACCAGATGTACCTTGAATAAATTATTACTGTTGTATATATTTATGAATGAGCAATATGTGTGTTATTTGTGAAGTAGAAGAGAGGTTGATGTAGCTTTATATTTAATATTTAAAACATTCTATAGTAACTTAACAAGCCATAGAATTATTCTGTTGTTCTAGGTGGATGAAAATACTAGAAAAAGTTTATTTAAATTACGTTCCACATGGGATGAAATATTCCCATTGAAGAAACTTTATGCCCTGGATGTCAGAGTCAATTCGTTAGATCCTGCTTGGCCTATTAAACCTCTGCCCCCCAATGTGAATACATCTAGCATCCATGTGAATCCTAAATTTTTAAATAAATCGGTAAGTTTTATACAAATGATATAAAGCTAATACTTTTAACTGTCAAATTTTGACTTCTCTGAAATTTCTTGCCAGGAAGAAATATTAAGAGTACTCTGTGCTAAGTCAGTTTAGTTAATTTTTTTTCTTCAGGTTCACAGTGCATTTAAAAAAATGTTCTTGTTTAGGTATTACATAATATACTTAGATTTCATTCCTGAAAAACTGTGCTTTTAAACATGATTGGCCATTTTAAATTATGGATAATATTTATTAAGAGATAAGCTGATAATCTTTAGTTCCCTCTTAGCTTCCTTTTTAGCTGTGGTACATTGTTTTTAAACAAATTATTTTCTCTTATAGCCTGAAGAGCCTTCAACACCTGGCACAGTGGTCAGTTCCCCTAGCATCTCTGCTCCTCCAGTTGTTCCTGATATACAAAAGAATCTTACCCAAGAACAACTAATAAGGCAGCAATTACTGGCAAAACAAAAGCAGTTGTTAGAACTTCAGCAGAAAAAGCTGGAGCTAGAACTAGAACAAGCTAAGGCACAACTGGTAAGTAGAGGAAATTTGCATTTTAAATATTTTAAACCTGTCTTCTGATAGAGAATAATTATTTTGTCTTTAAATTTTATGAACATGTTGTTTTTAGTAATAGTGTATTTTCCCACTTTTTTAATTGTTAGACTAGCTGGGGTGACATTGGTAACAAGAACTATATAGGTTCCAGGTATACAATTCTACAGTGCCAGTATCAGTTCTCTTTCTATCACCATGTGTTTGGTTTCTTCTTTCTCTTCTCCCACTCCCTCCCTTATATTCTGAAAATTATATGGTATGTTTTTTAGCAAAGTTTTATATTCTTATTGTAAAACTCACTTAATATAAACTCAATTTTCTTTTAAATATTTTTCTGTGGGCTTGGTATCTTATAAGATAGCACCCAAGTTTTGTTAACAGGTATATCATGTAAACTTAGTTTCAGTCCCAGTATGGTAGGTGGCGAATGTTTTTGCAGTCTTTAATTTTTTATGTGCTTATGCTTTATGAGCAGAAATCATGTTCCTAGAGGCCTACTAAAGAAAACCGTCATAAGATTTGGAATCTAGGAAGATTACATATTTATATGCATGAATGACCTTATACTAAGCTATTTTACATAGCACTTGAACTTATTTGAGGATGAGGAAGTACAGGAAGGCAGAATTTTATAAGTTCATTAACAGTGACACTTTGGGAGGAACTAAATTTTGTAACAGAATTTAGTTGAAATAACTGACTCGTGCAGTTGGAGTGCAATGATTTATTTAGCAGTTTCTTAGTAGTAATCTGGCTAGAATCCTGAATAATTGAGAAAAGGGGGATTTTTTTCATTCTACCTAGAGATACTACAAAATCTGCAAGTAAAGGACTAAAATAACAGGCCACTTAAGTACATGAATTTTCTCTTTTCACTGTAATCTCCACTTAAACATGAGAAGTATGCGATGTAAATGTAGTATTGAGTACATAGATTTCATTTATTATATTCTTTAGATTTCAACTTAATTGATAAATAATTTGCGTATTTTAGTTTTAACACGAACATATTTTGTTTTTCAGGCAGTTTCTCTTAGTGTTCAGCAGGAGACATCCAACTTAGGTCCTGGATCTGTACCATCCAAATTACATGTTTCACAAATTCCCCCTATGGCAGTTAAAGCTCCCCATCAGGTTCCTGTGCAACCAGAGAAAAGCAGACCAGGTCCATCCTTACAAATTCAAGATTTGAAAGGAACCAACCGAGATCCCCGTCTTAATAGGATGAGTCAGCATTCTTCTCATGGAAAAGATCAAAGTCACAGAAAAGAATTCCTAATGAACACATTGAACCAATCTGATACTAAGACAAGTAAAACTATGCCTTCTGAAAAACTAAATTCATCCAAACAAGAAAAAGGTAAATCAGGTGAAAAAATAACCAAGAAAGAACTTGACCAGTTAGATTCCAAATCTAAATCTAAATCAAAATCACCATCACCTTTGAAAAACAAATTATCCCACACAAAAGACTTGAAAAGTCAAGAATCTGAAAGCACAAGGGTGTCCGATATGAGCAAGAGAGATCCAAGACTAAAAAAACATCTTCAGGATAAGACTGATAGCAAAGATGATGATATAAAAGAGAAGAGAAAAACGGCAGAAAAAAAGGATAAAGATGAGCATATGAAATCATCTGAACACAGGCTGGTTGGAAGTAGAAATAAAATCATTAATGGCATTGTACAAAAACAGGATACAATACCGGAAGAATTGGAAAAACAGGGAGCAAAACCAGGAAGATCAAGTACCAGAAAGCGATCAAGATCGCGATCACCCAAGTCCCGGTCACCAATTATACATTCTCCAAAGAGAAGAGATAGGCGGTCACCCAAACGAAGGCAAAGAAGTATGTCTCCAACCTCGACACCCAAAGCTGGAAAGATTCGCCAGTCAGGAGTTAAGCAGTCACATATGGAAGAATTTACGCCACCTTCCAGGGAAGAAAGAAATGCTAAGAGAAGTACTAAACAGGATGTTCGAGATCCAAGGCGAATAAAAAAGGCTGATGAGGAAAGACCACAAGAAACTACAAATCAGCATTCTACAAAATCAGGCACTGAACCAAAGGAGAATATGGAAAATTGGCAAAGTTCCAAGTCTACCAAAAGATGGAAATCTGGTTGGGAAGAAAATAAAAGGTAGGATGTTTCCATTTTGACTAAGTAGAAGAACGTACATTTTAAAATACAATGTTAACTTAAAAATTGAAGAGTACTTATTGGATGCTGTAATTCTTTATTTTTCTATTTAATTCTTACGGGTTATATATACCATTATTCCTGTTTTACAGATAAGGAAACTGAAGCTTAGGTTAACTTACCTACTACCTAAGGCTGCACATCCATGACATGCAAGGATTAGAATTTATATCTGATTTTCCTGACTTCACATCTTTTGCTCTTAATTATTTAATTAATAACTTTTATGATTACATATATTCATTTTTATCAGATCCTTTGAAAAAGATCCTTAAATATGTTCCTGAGTATTTTAAAAAAAATTATGAAATAACATACTGCTTTTATGGTTTCAGCTTACAACAGGGTGATGAACATAGTAAATCTCCTCATCTAAGGCATAGGGAAAGCTGGTCAAGCACTAAAGGAATATTGTCACCTCGAGCCCCAAAGCAGCAGCATCGATTAAGTGTAGATGCCAATCTTCAGATTCCTAAAGAGTTAACTCTTGCAAGCAAAAGAGAATTACTTCAAAAGGTAGTTACCATGATCCCATGTAGTTATTATTCTCCTTTGTCTAAGTTTTCCTGTAGTTACTTTTTATATTTAAAATATTTGATTTCTTTTTATCATCCCATGCAGACGAGTGAACGTTTAGCATCTGGTGAAATTACACAGGATGAGTTCCTTGTTGTTGTGCATCAAATTCGACAGCTATTTCAGTATCAAGAAGGTAAACATAGATGCAATGTACGGGATAGTCCTACAGAAGAAAATAAAGGTGGATTAAAAAAGAAACCTCTCTTATCTGATGCTGAATTAACCTACTATGAACATAAAGCAAAACTGAAAAGGACACAGGTTCAGCATTCATTTCCAAGACTTGATCTCTTAGATCCTGATATTTTTGACTACCCTTTGACTGATGCCTTGTTGTCTGGAATAGAATGTGAGCCATCCAAAAGTAAACATGCAAGTAGGAATAGTGGAGCACAGTTTGACAGAAAAGAACAATTTAGTGAAAGAGCAAGACGTCTTTCTCCTATATCTGGGAGTCGTACTTATGCTGAGAATCTTTCACCCCATGAGGGCCGGAGAAGACATGACGAGCAAGTCTCTGCTAAAGGTAGAAAGTTAAATCAGATTATGCCTATTGAATCACACAGCGGTGAAGGGAAAATGAAAAGCTAAGTGGGGATGGATTTTTGTGATTATTCAGACTACCTTTTTTTGTTTGTTTTGATTTGTCTTTTTCCCTCAGAGGGAAGGGAAAGGAGCTAATATTTATAAGGCCAACTGTGTGTCAGGTACTTTACTAGGTTCTTTATGTGTGTAACCGGGTTTGATCCCCACAACAACTCAACGGAATATATATTATCACAATTTTACAGAGAGGAAACAAAACCAGAGAGGTTAAATAACTTGCTCTCAAAAGTCAAATAATAGTAAGTTGACAGAATGGGGATTTTTTTTTTTTTTACCTAGGTGTGTCTGACTTTAGAGGGCATCATCTTACCTGCTGCTTGATGCTGTCTTTTACTTCCCCTCTAATAAAGTGAGATAGTTATACCTGTTTTTGTATAAATATTTACATGAATATAGAAAGGTTTTAAGATAATTTGATATAAATTCAGATTCTGGGAAAATAAACTTTTTTTCTTCTTAAAAGGTGTACGAGAAGAGCAGAGATCTCCATTCAATGATCGTTTTCCATTGAAGCGGCCTAGATATGAAGATTCAGATAAACCATTTGTAGATGGCCCAGCATCACGATTTGCCGGCCTTGATACAAACCAGCGACTTACAGCTTTAGCTGAAGACAGACCATTATTTGATGGACCTAGTAGGCCATCAGTAACGAGAGATGGCCCAAACAAGATGATTTTTGAAGGACCTAATAAATTAAGCCCTAGAATCGATGGACCTCCTGCAACAGGTTCTCTTCGGTTTGATGGGGCACCTGGACAAATGGGGGGAGGTGGCCCTTTGAGATTTGAAGGGCCACAAGGACAGCTAGGAGGTGGGTGTCCTTTGAGATTTGAAGGTCCTCCAGGACCAGTAGGGGCACCTCTGCGGTTTGAGGGGCCAATTGGTCAAGCAGGAGGAGGTGGTTTTCGGTTTGAAGGTTCCCCTGGTATGAGGTTTGAGGGCTCTGCAGGTGGTCTACGATTTGAAGGACCAGGGGGCCAGCCTGTGGGTGGCCTCAGGTTTGAGGGACATCGGGGTCAGCCTGTGGGTAGTCTAAGGTTTGAGGGACCTCATGGTCAGCCTGTGAGTGGACTCAGATTTGATAATCCCCGAGGTCAACCTGTAGGTGGACTTAGATTTGAGGGGGGTCATGGCCCATCGGGGGCTGCAATTAGGTTTGATGGACCTCATGGTCAGCCAGCAGGTGGGATCAGATTTGAGGGCCCTTTGCTACAGCAGGGAGTTGGAATGAGGTTTGAGGGCCCCCATGGTCAGTCAGTAGCTGGTCTGAGGTTTGAAGGACAACATAATCAACTTGGTGGGAACCTTAGGTTTGAGGGTCCACATGGCCAACCAGGGGTTGGGATCAGGTTTGAGGGACCTTTAGTCCAACAGGGAGGTGGAATGAGGTTTGAAGGTCCTGTACCAGGAGGTGGCCTGAGAATTGAAGGGCCTCTGGGTCAAGGTGGCCCAAGATTTGAAGGCTGTCATGCTTTAAGGTTTGATGGACAGCCAGGTCAGCCATCACTCTTGCCAAGATTTGATGGATTACATGGTCAGCCAGGTCCTAGATTTGAAAGAACTGGTCAGCCAGGCCCACAGAGATTTGATGGACCACCTGGACAGCAGGTTCAACCAAGATTTGATGGTGTGCCTCAAAGATTTGATGGCCCACAGCACCAGCAAGCATCAAGGTTTGATATTCCTATGGGTCTTCAAGGCGCAAGGTTTGACAATCATCCTTCACAAAGGCTCGAATCAGTTTCTTTCAATCAGACTGGTCCGTATAATGATGCACCTGGCAATGCTTTTAATGCCCCATCCCAAGGATTGCAGTTCCAAAGACATGAACAAATATTTGATTCACCTCAAGGACCAAGTTTTAATGGACCACATGGCCCTGGAAACCAGAGCTTCTCAAATCCTCTTAATAGAGCTTCTGGACACTATTTTGATGAAAAGAACCTTCAGAGTTCTCAATTTGGAAACTTTGGCAATTTACCCGCTCCAATAACAGTAGGAAATATTCAGGCATCTCAACAGGTAAGTCTGTTCTATCTATTCTCAAATTATGTTGTATGGAGATATGAACCATTTTTAATGTTTCTGGGGTTTGAGCAAGGTTTTCAGGAGATAGTTTATTCTGTATGTAGATTAGAAAGTTTTTAAGGTAATCCAGAAATCCCACGTACTAGGGAATTGGAAAGAGTCTTGGGACTGAAAGTTGCAATTTAAAATCAAAATTGATTTTACCTTTTCCAGGACCTAGAGAAATCTGAATTTGTCCTCTCCCCTCCCCTCTCCGTCCTCTCTCTGTCTCTCTCTTTGTCTGTGTCTCACATACTTTGTTTTTTTGTTTGTTTGTTTTTTTTATAGTAGTTTTAGGATCAAAGGAAAATAGAGCTGCAAGGTACAGAAATTTTCCATGTACTTCTTGCTTCACACATGTATAGCGTCCTTATTGTTTCTTTGTCTCTGGTTTCAAAGCTGGTAAAGTGTTATATAACTGTGACTGTGTAGCTTTATAGAGTTTATATTTTTTTAAGAACTTCATAGTCTGAGTTAAATAAAATCAAATTGCCTGTTTTTATAGTCTATAATTCTTTTTTTCCTTTCTCCCTACTTTTCATCATTTTTCCAATCATTTCAATCAAATAGAATTGTTTGATATTAATGTCAATGCAGCAAACCTGCAACTTGCCTCCTAAATACATGTATTTGTTGTATCATCTGAACATGTACAGTCACCTGTTGGGATTCTTTTGCACTGTTCTGTATACATTGTAAACAGCATATTGAGATAATTTTAAAGCAATATGCCTGTAATTTGTGTTTTAACTTCAGTTGCTATTTATTTCATGACGGCTCTTGCTTGCCTGCTGAAATTCAATTTGGCTAAATTTACTTTTTTCTTACTAGGGCAAGTTTATTTTATACTAGTTATATTGCATGGAAGAAGTGTAAAGCAAGAAAGATTTTAAAAACACATTATAAGCATTATTGATAGAAAGCAGTCTTCTGTTGATGTCCAGTAATTTGAAAAAACAATTGTTCTGCCTAAGTTAGATTTACTCTCTTGTATGTTCTTAAAAAGAAATGATACTATTATTGACAGATACTCTAGAATGGGACTTGACTTAATCTTGTTTCTGACGTTATACAGAACTGGTAGGGGTTTTCATTATGTATACAGAACCACTGGAAGTTCACATGGATACTGAGCAAGGCTTATAAATAGGTACTTGTTTACATAGCAGCAACACTTAGAAGTCCTACCTCACTCTGGACTACAAATACAGTATTTGTATGCCTGTACAGTACTAGTTGTACGACTGTTTATTTTTCAACATTCCCTTGATATCTTACAATGTATTCGTAACCCAAAGTACGATGGCCAAGTAGAGTGCTCACTGAGGAGTTCAGATTGCTAAATGAAATAGGCTTTGACATCTGTGGTCAGGTCAGGAGTTCTGGTCTCATCTTTGCTGCTAACTAGCCATTATGACTATGTACAGGTCACATCTCTGGATGTCATTTCTTCTATTTGTAAAATAAGAGAAAGTACCAGCAATGTAAATTGATTTGTGTAAGATCACATAGCTAGTTTTGGGCTACTGTATGTTTGCATGGGATCTTAAACCTTTCAAAGAAACTCCACATCCATTTTCAGTTCCTTATAATTCTGTGAAACAGATAGGGAATGTATTCTTGTTTCTTTTTGTAGAAGGCCTAGAAGTGAAGTGTGATCCAGTCATGTTACACTAGTAAATCTTTATTATTATAGAAACCAGGCCTTAGGATATCTGAATATTTTTATGTGATTAGAATGTTAAAATTTTACTTAAAATATGGCAAGGATATTCTTAAAACCAAGGTTTCTCTTAAAGGTTCTGACAGGTGTTGCTCAGCCAGTACCATTTGGCCAGGGACAACAGTTCTTACCAGTTCACCCACAAAATCCAGGAGCTTTTGTTCAGAATCCTTCAGGTATGTACTTTCTGAATTTTGTGCTTTTCAAAAGACTAAGTATTGTTTTGTTGAATAGCTATCTTGTTAATTTTAGAAATGACAGTTTTGAGAGGGCACATACTATTTAGAGAAATTTAATCTAGGTGAAATGTTCTGTTCTCTTTCTGGATTTGTTCACATTGTTGACATGTGTTCCTGTTTACAACTAAAATGGTTAGCCAGGACTAATAGACCATAAAAAAGAGAGGGAACTAAACCTATTGGGTGGAAGCTGGAAGCTGGGATTTGAGTATGCCACTTGTGTTGAAATGAAATAAATGACAAACCTCAGAAATTAATTGATATTTTGAGGTTTTGTTTTTGTGATGATCTAATAAACATTAAGTAAACACTGGGAACATTACTTTATAAAGTTGATTCATTCATATGTCTTGATGGGCACTCAAATAATAATTGTATCTAACATGTTAAAAGAATAGAAAAAAACTTCTGAGATACCATAGCCATGTTTCCTTATAAATACCTTTGTTACAGTGGGGTGAGGCACAATATTGTTATGGGAGATGTGGGATCTTTAAAAATGAATTTTAATTGCAACATGTGAAAAATAAAAAGTATATAAATTACAGTGATTTATAAAGTAACTGCAAGCTTAATGTATTGAGAATTAGCCCAACGAAATAATAGTGGTACTTGCTGTATTTCTGAATCTTCAGAAATATGCTCCAGCATGGCACTCACTATTCAGATTTCAAAGTTAGGGAGTTGCCCAAAACTTTTGAAGTAAATAAGGAGGTTCCTACCCAAGCTCTAGTTTATGCATAATGCTTAAATTGTGCCATCATAAGAAATTCATTAAGTCAATGTGAAAACTTTTTGTTTTTAATTTCTAGATTGACAGTTAGAATTAATTAATATTTTCTATTTTTTGTTGTCATTTGGTATGAAATGGGAAGGAAAGAATTGGGGATCTCAAGTTAGAAGACCGGGGTTAGAATCTCCATCTCCATTCTGTGACTTTATAGATGGGCAAGATATAAGCAGATATACTTTCTGGGGTTCAGTTTCTTTCTCAGTCGACAGAATATGGTAAAAGTCAGTATTTGGGAATTTTTAAAAAAGAATCCAATGAAATCATATATACAAAAGTGCTTTATAACTTGTGAAGTACTATTTTAATGTATTTTCCTTTAGGATTCACTTTTTCTTGTTGAGTAGAGGATGTGGGTGTGGTATTGAGATTGGTGGCATGAGATAGTGTGCAAAAATTGCAAGTTTTTAAAAAACTGTATGTAGTGCTAGATACCTTAGTACCTTATAAATAGTCATTTAATTTTCTTAATTTTCATAATAACCTTAGATAGGAGCATTTATATATTACCTTGTACAGATAAAGGAAACTGAGGCACAGTTGTGTGATCACACAACTAGAACATGCAATTTCTAGTTATAATCCCAGAAATGTGGTTCCATAGTTCATGCTATAGATCATAGTTCATGCTAAAATTGGCCGTCTGCAGACATGAGTAGCTAGTTATGACTCTAAGACATATAAATAGTTAATTGTAATGAAATGTAAATGTTACACTAGTGTTTGAAATGCTGTTGTAATTGACTATTGATGTTGATTTATTCATTCATCCATGTATTTAGACATTTCATTTCAGCAGACATTAATTAACCTACTGTGTCTAAGGCACTGTGCTAAGTGTAAAGAGTGTGTAGTGGTTAAGGGCAGGCAGGGATTATGTGTATTGTAGATGCAAATTGAATTTCTACCATGAACAGGAATTTTTAGTGGTTTAGAACTTTCTAAAGATGTAGTGACATGCATAATAGTGATGTACAAATACATTGAAATATTAATTTCGTAGTTGAGTTAGAGCAGTGGTTCTCAACCTTCCTAATGCCACAACCCTTTAATACAATTCCTCATGTTGTGGTGACCCCCATAAAATTATGTTCGTTGCTACTTCATAACTGTAATTTTGCTACTGTTATGAATCGTAATGTAAATATCTGATAAGTGTTTTCCAATGGTCTTAGGCGACCCCTATGAAAGGGTCGTTCAACTCCCAAAGGGGTCGCGACCCACAGGTTGAGAACCGCTGAGTTAGAGAATCATAGTAAGATAGATTAGTGCTTTGAAAATATATAAGTGTATTGATTCCTTACCAGTGAGCTTAAGGAGAAGATTGTTATCCTTTCCTCATTTATTCAAATTATTGATGCTTTAGCAAGACTTAACACCTGTTCAGCAATAGCCTGAGCTGCTTTGCAAAATAATAATTCAACAGAGGTCAGAGGAAGGTACACTCTGAGCCACATGGTTCATCTCCCTGCATTAGTTCCCCTGGGTAGTAAAGCGGGGAAGGAAGAACCTCTACTCAGGATTTGGTTTTTTTTTTTTCCCCCTAGAAATCTGTGCTAAGAGACAGCAATCTAGTTTATCTTATACAAAACTGCCTTTCCCAATATGGGTAGAAGATGAGGAATAGAAAATTAAAAGGTGGAAAGTTGGAACTAGAGGTGGTGTGCTTCATTGTACAGAAGGGTGTATGAGTATAAAGTATCTGTTTCCAGTATTTGTCCTAGAATATATTTTTAAGAGGTGATTTGCTTACTTAAATGAAGTTTATTTTAGGTGCTTTTGAGATACTTTATACTCATCCTTAGCAAGAGTTTGTAACATTGTTCAAACTTTGAAAAATGCTTAGTATAATTTGTATCTTTAAGTTCTACTTTCATTTTAAGAGTGTTATTTATTTTTTTTAAAGGAGCCCTTCCTAAGGCCTACCCTGATAATCATCTCAGTCAGGTGGATGTAAATGAATTATTTTCAAAACTGCTAAAAACAGGAATTCTCAAATTGTCCCAGCCTGATTCAGCTACAACACGTAAGTATGTTTCCACACTTCATCTACGTAAAGCTCTGTTAAGTTACAAGGATGTATGATATGATACAGTGATGTAAGTTGTGATAAAAGTTCTTAGAATAATTGAATTTTTAGGTATACTCCTTAGTTTTTGAAAATGTAATTGGTTTATAATGGAACTCTTCTTAAATTTTCTAAGATGGAATTACTACTTTTATAGTGGACATTGTTTCAGTTCACTAACATTCCTGCAAATATCAGTGTGGACTTTTTACTAGTTATTCTGTGTTCAGCTTTTTAAAATAATTTGAATATTGATGAAGTGAATTTTTGTGAAGATTGACTTTTAAGAGATTAGATCTCATATCCCTTATCAAAATAAAGAATTGCATTAGGTTCCTTGGCCACTAAATGTTAAGATTAGAAGCACTGAATAGGCAAGATGGGGTTCTCTGTATGCCTGTAACAGTAGTATTCCTTCTATAAAGATACATGGAGAATGGTATTAAGAAAATGGTATGTTTCTTTTCAATTAAAGAAGTAAATGAAGTTGCTACTCAACCTCCCCCTGAAGAGGAGGAAGATCAAAATGAAGATCAAGATGTTCCAGATCTTACCAATTTTACAATCGAAGAATTGAAACAGTATGTAATTTAATTTTCTTTCTCATTTTCTAAGGTAAAAGGGACACTGACTTAACAACAGTGGACATTATTATGCTATTCATTTTATTCCTCTAAACTGTTCTTAAAATTTGGGAAGCCTTTTTTTTTTCTTGTTTAATGTTGTAAAATATACATAACAAACTTTAGGAAACTTTTTTTAAAAATCCCCTTTGAAAATATGTCATCTGTATAAGTATTTAGGGCAAAAGGTGCCCCCCAAATTTTATTTTTTTATATATTTGTGTTTGGTACATCAAATATAGGGATTTTAAATATTAGGTATTGATAAGCACATGTCCTTTTTATATATTTTTTTATTATTATTCTTTATTGATATTTTTATACTTGGAGTTAAGAAAATTAGTTTTTTGTAGTCTAGTATTTAAAAATTATTTTTAAAATCTATTTTCATTTTATAAATAATGCATATTCATTGTGGAAAATTAGAAAGTACAAATAAAATCAAGAAAATAAAATTACCTAGAATTCCCACTCTACTGATAACCACTGTTAACATTTTTTCATAATTTTCTATTGCCTACATTACTTATAAAAAAAAACATTTAAAGCTGATTTATGTATTCATTATATCCTTATGAATACTGTCATAAAAAATAGAACAGCTAATGTTTTTCACCGTTTCACATAAGCTTCATAATGAAAGTCTTAATAAAGGCTTACAGTAATAAAAGATGGCATCCTTTCTTCTAGTAACTCTTCACCCAGAAGCAACCATTTTTAACTCTTTTCTATGGTTCTTTTTATTTATTTCACTGTTTTTTTATAAATACGTAGTTTTCTAATTTATCACGTTTCTTGATATATCGTGTTCAGAAGTCTCTTTACTAGCAAATTTAGCTAGCTTTACTGTTCTCCCCCATAGTTATATAGCCATTTTTTCATTAAATCATTATTCAGTATTAATATTATGCCTCTAAATACTTATTTTGTTTGCTGGTATACAAAGTATACTGTACTGTCCTTTGCTTTATTCTACTATTTAAAAAATTGTTTTGGAGTTAGAACTGCCCTGTTTGTTCATATACTTGATCTTCATACAATTTCTTTCCAAATAGGGAGCCCAGAATTTAAAGTTTATTGCTGACCTCAGTTTCCCATTAGTCTTCTAAGTTTTCTTTTTAGTTATTCATATAATTCTTATTTCTTCTGTACCTCTTTCTTTCTTCTTTAGTCAAGAGTGGAGCAGTTGTTTAGAACTCCAATGATCTGGAGAGGTGAAGTCTAATTATTTTGCTCTGTCCACCTGCTGTGTCCATCTTGCTATTGGATTGATACTAGTCTTAGAACAGGCCAACTATTGCCTTATTAGTTAGCAGATGGTTATTTCATTTTTAGGTGGGAGGAAATAAGTAATTGGGCCAGGCCTGTCAATAAGAGGATAGGCTTCATGTTCCAAAATTTACCAGTTAAGGAAAAGAGGGTCAGTGATACAATATTAGAGAATAATATTGATTGGTCTTTGGGGAATTAACAGACAGTTCTTGGCTGCAACATTATTTTGTCAGGTAATAATGGCTTCATCTTTATTAAAACAGGGAAAACTGAAATGATTGTAATTTCTTTTTTTTAGTCCACTAAGCCATGTTATCAAAATTAAAGATTATTACTTTTTTTTTTTTTCAAAATAGACGTTATGATAGTGTTATAAATCGACTGTATACTGGTATTCAGTGTTACTCTTGCGGAATGAGGTTTACAACATCACAGACGGATGTATACGCAGATCACTTGGACTGGCATTATCGGCAAAATAGAACTGAAAAAGATGTTAGCAGAAAAGTCACTCATAGACGTTGGTACTACAGTTTAACAGTACGTAATCCATATGCTTTTGAACTAGCTTTTAGCCTTTAAATTGTATCATTCTAAAAGTATATTAGTTTGATTGCTGAGAGCTGACTTGTGAATTTTGACCCCTATATAATAAAATTTGAGATTCAAGTAGAACACGTTTCTTCTAGGTCTAATATTCCAAGTTGCTATGACTGATTTTTTTAAAATTATACATGAGATTTATTTTACTTAAATTAGTTGTAAATCTAGAGGTAATGAAAAATTAATATTAAAATCTTAATTGTTAATTAGTTGCTTTTTGTTGTCAGTTATGGTGCTCAACGAGGAAGGTATAGTTTTAAATATTAAAATATATTGTAGAAGAATGTATCCTTACCTTTAAATGGCATTATATTGAAGATACACAGTAAAAGTTTAGAAACAAATGAAAATATTCTTCTTAAATCAACTCTTTTAAAGGACTGGATAGAATTTGAGGAAATAGCTGACCTGGAAGAACGTGCAAAGAGTCAGTTTTTTGAAAAGGTGCATGAGGAAGTTGTGCTCAAAACTCAGGAGGCTGCTAAAGAAAAGGAGTTTCAAAGTGTACCTGCGGGGCCAGCTGGAGCAGTTGAGGTAAGAGTAGAATGTTACATTTCCACCTCTGGTCATGTCCTTCCTTTAAGTAAATTATATACTTATCAGTCACTTTATTTTTACATCCCTCTTTCAGTGAGTTTAAGATTTCTTGTAAGCTTTACTCATCAGTGATACTCTATTGTCTGGCTTTGGGTTTTATATTTAGTTACATAATACCAGAGACCAACAACAGTGAAATGTTAACTATATTTTCATCGGAGAATGCAAAATCCTTAGAAGAACTATTCTGTATCTGTATTTATATATTGAACATTGTTTAACCTTTCAGTAAACTCTTTATTCCTTCCTCCACTTAACAAAAAGTTTATGTCTCTTTATTTAACAGGATTATATGTGTTCTATTAGTAAATTTTATTTACATGATTCTATTTTAGAGCTGTGAAATCTGTCAAGAACAATTTGAACAATACTGGGACGAAGAAGAGGAGGAATGGCATTTAAAAAATGCTATTAGAGTAGATGGAAAGGTAATTTACAGTTCTTTTCTAAGGAGTTTTAAGACTAGTTTTCTTTTTTTCACAAATGTTTTTGTATCGTGGTTTTAGTAATAAAGGTATTTCTAAGGTATTGGAATCTAAGTCAGTGTTTGAATTGGAAGGGATTGCAGCAGTTGTCTGGTTCTGTACTCATAGAAGAGGTTGCATACTTAGTTAATGATTAACCCAGAAGTAGGTCGTTTGACTTTAGTTTTCTGTCTAACCACACACACTGTTTTGATTCCAAATTTATATTTCATCATCAAAATTGTCAGTCTTGAAAACATGCAGTGTTGTCTACTTAAATGTAGAAAGCCAACTTCAAAGAAAAATGAGGATGAAAAATTTTTTATTGTTTTGTGACTAAATGTAATTTTGTCTTCTTTACAAAGATAGCTATCTTATGGTTTAAATTAGAAAAAGAAAACCTTATTTAGAATAGCCATTAGAAATGAATGTGCATGTGAATATCTACTTACTTTTTTCTTTTTACTTTAGATTTATCATCCGTCATGTTATGAAGATTATCAAAATGTAAGTTCTTTTTGCTTACTGTTCTCATTTACATTAATAAATTTTATTTTTTGCATCAGAGCAGTATTTTAATTTTGAGATACTGAGGTGTTTGTGTTTTGATGTAACATTTAGGTTCACTAAATACTGGTGCTAGATTTATAAAATCTGACTTAAATTGTGAAATTACATTATTCTTTGCATTCTAGTCACTTGAAACTTGATGTGTTTTACTAGAGCACTAACTAGTCCTAGAGAAATGTGAGGGAAACTGAAAAAGATGAGGATCACCATGGCAGTAGGTTTCAGGAGTAGCATTTACTGTTTTTTTTCTTACATACTTCCATTCAGCCATGTAAATAGGAATAATTTTTAAGTGTGATCACACATGAAATCTGAAAAAGATATCTCTCTGTTGCCCCTGGAAGTTCACTTTTTCATATTTGTAATGACCTTTTTTAAAACACTTAAACAATGGAACAGATTGCCTTTCAAAGAATATTTGTTTCACAGGTTCAAGAGGCAGTTTTATTTAGGTTATCAAAAGACTGCTTTCTTTGAGAGCTTGTGGCATTTTAAAAAATCCTCAGATATTTGAAATTACTAGTCACACAAATCCCAGGATATATGTAGTTGTTAACCATCTATGTGGGGTTAAATATAGGAAGCAGTCTAGTCAGCTTCTTTTGGCCTTTTATTGGTTACTGCTTAGTTCATTGCTACTTACGTATTACATGCTTAATATACATTTTATTACTTGTCTGCCTTTATGGCATATTTTGTGGGAAAGCAGGTATTTCACTTACATTTGGTCTATGTGTTTCTTTGCCCATATGAGGGTCTTATAAAACCAAATGTCATTTAATGTGATACTTTTGAACTTTAATCGATACTTATAGGGCTTTTCATTTTGTAGACATCTTCATTTGATTGTACACCATCTCCCAGCAAGACACCAGTTGAAAACCCCTTGAACATTATGTTGAACATTGTCAAAAACGAATTGCAGGAACCCTGTGAAAGTCCCAAAGTTAAGGAAGAACAAATTGATACTCCATCAACTTCTACAGAGGAAAGCATAGCAACACCCACTGAAATTAAAACAGAAAATGATACAGTCGAGTCAGTTTAAATAAAGTGAGAAAGGTATGTTTTTCTTTTTTACAAAAGCTGCTGTTGGATCTAAAAGGTGAAGAATTTTTTATGTATATATAGACATATCTATATAAATTGTCAAGCTGAGGCAGGGCCTGCAGCTATCATTTGGTTAATAAATACATTTTAGTATTTGCATTTCCTACTGCCTGCACAGTTTCAGGTGCTTGTTGTGTGAAAGTTCTGTAGATGTGTGCAAATTTAACAAAATGAAATTGTAAGTGTAAAAATGTACGATTTTCACTTGTGAAACTGTAAATTATAAATAAAAATATTTTTGCTATCCATGGAGTGTAATATTTATGCACACCATCAAATAGTGTTTCTGTACTTTTTACTGGGTGAAAATGGAATTAAACAGCAACCTCAACATAAGATTTTTTTCTAGTAGTTTCCCATGATTAAAGAAGCAATGTCTTAAGTTAGTTTTATCCTTCAAAAGGGGGTTGTGAGAGAGCACTGTAGGGCTTTTCTCAAATAGAAGAGCCAGATTTGAAAAAAATTTAAAAACAAAATAGGACATATTCGCACATACATATATGTGCATCTCCAGCTATAGAGAACCATCTAGGTGTCCATTTTTGAAAAGTCTTCTAATGAAGCAACTTTTACTTATTAAACGTGGACACTGATGGCATCAAATGATTAACAAATATATTTAAGTACTAAAGATGATTTTTTAAATGACATTTTTCAAATTTGTCATGATTTAATGCAGATGAACATATTTCTATTTTAAGTTACAGGGGAATCTGTAAGAATGTTCATTTGAAATATGGTTAACTTTTTTCATTGGTTGGTTTTGACTGAATTAGATGGATACCATGAGATGTTAATATTCATACATGTAATAAATAGAATGATGAAGAAACTTCCAGTTTGTGTCTCTTTATTTCTTGAATGGCTTTAGATTGTGACTTTTCTCTTATCACCTGTTCTTTAAAATGAGAACGTGGCACCTGCCATGAGCCAGGCACTCTGAGATGAAATATTAATCTTTTCTGCCATCTAGTGGGGAAGATAGGCATACAAAACAGTCATAGTTTGCTGAGCACTTACTATGTGTGTGGGTAAGCATTGGCAAACGTTTTACATACATTTTCTCTGGTACTTAGAAGTAATCCTACATGATAGATGGTAATTCCAATTTATAGGTGGAAATTGAATCACCCACTTAGAAAGTTGTAGAACAAGAACATGAACATGGTTTTGCTTCATTTTAGTCCATGCTATTTCTACAATTAAGAGAAGTATCCTAAGATAAATGCTAGGGTAGAAATAGACACACCAAACTACCTGGAGGCAGATTAAGCAACACTAGAGGTGGTGATATTTTAGTCTTGGACAATAACTGGGAGTGGAGGCCACATTCGTGGGAAGGGTATCTGGAGAATGAACAGCAAATATAAAGATTTGAAGATACTTAATGTTTTCAAAAATTAATTTTTATATGCTTAAAACCCAGTAACTGAATAATTATGGAGTCTTCATTATGTTGAGGATTCTGTATTACACTGATAGGAGCCACTAGAAATTTTAAGAGACTATCTGCATCTGTAGCTGTTTTTGTTTTTTAAAGAATCAAATGAATAAAATTTTACAGAAATTATCAAATGCTAGAGAAGTATCTGGTAAGAAAACTGGTTATGTGTCTGCTGGATTTGAGATTACAAACACATATGTAATAGCTGAACTTCTGTATATGAATATTCATGGAAGAAATGCTGGTGTCCGAGTCCAGATATGTAGGAAAAGTTTCCTGTTGTGCCTTTATCGGAGGGAGGCCATCCATCATTTTTATTAAATGCTTAAAAGTTTGTGACAATCCAAAGGTGACATTCAAACTTAGTAGTATACCAAGAGTTATTTGTATAGATGAAGAGGGCTGAAGACAGATCCCTGGGGAATAAACATTTAGACCCATGGGTGGGAACATAAGAAAGCACTGTTGATGTAAAATAGGAAAAACAGCAGTGACAGGAAAATTTCATAGAAAGGGTAGTCAACAGAGCAAAGAAAAGTACAGGAGACGAAGAAACATCCTCTATTGACTTGTTAGTTTTGAGTATGGGTGCGAAGACCAGTTGCAAGGGGTTGTGTGAGGGATAGGTGACAAGATAGTAAGAGCTTGAGCTACCCTTAATGAAATTTAGCTGGAGAGATTTAATGGTAGAATGGAGATGAAAGCTGGCACGTTAAAGCTCATTGGAGATGACTGACGTCTCAGCTGAAAAGAGTATCAAGAGGAATTAGCTGTAGAATGGAGGAGCAGTAGTAGCCCTGGAACTGAGAATTCAACTTAAGTTTTCCTTTGAGGTAGGAGGCTACATGTCAAGTAGTGATTTATGTGTGGCTTCCACGTTTGGCTGTGCATTAGAATCACTGTGAATGTTGAGAGATTCCTTATCTCTGGAGGGTCATTTAGCAGATTCTAATTCCGAGACACCTCTTAACATTTAAGACGCTCCATATTACCCTTGAAACTAACGTCAATTATATCAATAAAAAAGTTTCACACTTGAATGATTCTAATGAACGGCCAGATCTCATAACTGATAAAGAAATTGGAAAAGATGTAACAGTAATACAGTAAAACACATAGCATTAAGAACCAGAACTAGGAATCTATACTGCAAAGTGTAGCAAGGAAAGTTTAAAGGTGGCCTTAGGAAGACAACATTGATTTTTGGAGTTGAGTCTGTAGAACAAAAAGGAATAGTATGTTTATCTCCTGAAAACTACCGATTTCATTGTTTACACCCTTTACAATGTCTGGATTTCAACATAATTTACATGTTCTGGGAACTGGAAAATACTACAGTGATGTTATTCAGGTAAAAATAATCTTTAAGTAGAAAAATGATCTAATTACATATTTAAAAATTTAAAGATTCTCATATTACAGCTTAACTTAAAAAACTACTTCTAGATTCTGTTTTCCTGGCTGGCTTTGTTTATAGCCTATTTTAGTGCCGAATAAATGCTCTGAAAGGTTTATACAAAATATTCAGAAAAATATAAAGGGGCATCTAACCATGTCTCGCAAGTGGAAGGATTTAGTTGACCAAATACATCATCTGGAGGTAGATACGGCGAATCAGGTTCTTGTCAAGTACGTTTTCTCCTAATCCTATATGGATGGGGCCAGCTCCTTGAAATAATGGACACTTTGTTGGCGGGTGGGAAGCACAAGTTGAAGAGTAAGAGCCAAAAAACACCAGTGGGGTGCCCTTATGAGGGTTTGGAGATGAACACCAAAGGGAGAGCAAGAACACCTGGAAGTCTAAGAGGGCACATAAGCAGAAATGAGTAGAGATGGTTATCACAATCTACTTAGTTCAATTTTTTGCCTGGGGTTGGCCCTGCTCCCTCTAGATGCAGGAGCAAATTTATGGGGGATTGATTATCGGGATACCTGATTTATTACTCACTTTGGAAAACCTGAGGTAATGGTGAAATAGCCATTTTTACTAACTGAAACCATAAGCTTCATACTCACAAAGGTTCCAATTTTCAGGAATGCTGATATGCCCACTCCTGTGTGTTCTGAAACTTGTTTCCCTTGAAACTGTCAGTCCTTCACTTACCTTGAAATCCTGTGCAATTTGGTTTTTACATCTTGAGTACATTAAAATTGCTCTCCTGAGTATATCAATGACTCCTTGTCAAAACCAGTGTGCTTTTCTTAGCCTCTTAATCTCTCCTGGCTCATACTCCTTTAAAGTGTCTTATTTAGCTTTACATGACAGTGCATGTTTTCCTGTGGCTCTGTTGTTTTACAGTAGACTCAAGTTAACTGGCACCCATGGGATTGGTATAACAGATGCTGGATAAATGTAAGTACATTCTCAGTTAACCTGCATCCATGCTGGATAAATGTAGTATTTCTTTGACTTTTTTTTTTTTGCTGGTTGCTTGAGTTCCAGTTAACAGACTCTACTGTACTTAGAATTTAAATAACTTTAAAAGTCAAATACAAGAAATATAGAAAATGGTCTCCTTTCACATCCTCTTTCTTGTCCTATAAAGTAACCACTGAATTAACAATTTGGTATAGATCCTTCCCAAACTGTCACAAAATTTTTTTTACAAAGTTAATTTTTAGAAATCGCATACATTAACTTTTAGAGGTCATGTATGCATTGTTTTGCCTTTTTACATTTACTATCTTACAACTCTTTCCATGATGATTAATGCACACAGGTCTGCATTTCTACCACTGTGTATTTCATTCATATTATGAATGTAACGTAATTTAGCCATTCTTTCACTGATGGCTATTCAAATTCCTATTTAAATCAATGTTGCAATAACTATCCTAGTACATACAGCTGAGCAAGTGATTTTGAAGATTTTCAACTAGATCGTTCCTGATTCAAGAATAACAGATTTAGAATTTTGAGATACTGCCAAATTGTCCTTTATGAGTAACACCACTTTAGTCTTTCACAGCAGGGTCTCCAGAGAGCTTTGTTCAGACCACCTCTTCCTCTTCCATCATTCATTATCCATAATCTTTTCGTTTTTATCATTGATGTGCAGTTTTCCTCTGAGTATCTTCTTGTTAACTTGCTGTTGGCATTTTTATCATATATTTTGCTCTTTAATTATTAAGTTATTCCTTTCACTGACTTAAGTTTTTAGAAGACAATAAACAGTCATCTTTAGTCTCAACTTTACAGTAACGTATCTTCTAGCCTTTTAAATGTTTATATACTATCCTTTCTCCTTTGTGGTCTTGAGCTTGCCTGGCTTAGGAAGTCCTTCTGAAGATTTATAAAACCAATTTTTTGTATTGTCTTCTAACACTTTGTATTTGTTCTATCTTTTGTTGAAATTTTTATGTATGAAAATACTGAAGAGTCTACATTTTTTATTTGAAAAATTCCATCTCTATAATGAACAAATACATAGGTTTATTTTTGGATTTTAGTTTGGTTCCATTAATCTCTTCGTCTAGTCATGTTCCAGTATCACCCTGTTCTAAATACTCTAGGCTTTATAGTTCTATGTATTTGGGTAACTCCTCATTAATTCTTTTTCTTCAAAAGTGTTTTAATCTTGCACATTTAATCTTCCAGATAAACGTTAAAATCATTGTGCCAATTTCCACTAAAAATTACATTAGAATTTTTAGTTGAAATCTGCAACAAATTTAGTCGCAGGAGAATCCTATCTTTATAATACTGAGCTTTCTCACACAGGGGCACAGCACATCTTTTCATTCCTTTGAATATTCTATAACATCCATAAATAGAGTGTTATGGTTTTTTAATGTAGGTTTTGCTCACTTCTTAATAGGTTTATTCTTAGAACATTTCACCACTGTTACTGCTAATGTGAACAAGATCTTTTACACTTTAAAACTGATTCTATCTAGTTTATAGGAAATCTGTATGTTACATGATAGCTTACATTTTAATGAATTGTTTATTCTAATGTTTAATATTTTACAGTTGTCTTAGATTCTCCAGGTAAACAATATCTTTTGTCTTAATTTCTTTACTAATTTCAGGCCTTAATTATTACACTGTGTCCAAAATTCTCAGAATAACGTTGAATTACAGGAATGATGGCAGATAACTTGAACCATATTAAGTGTGCTGTTCATTTGTTCATCCAGTGAAGCAAGTTTCCTCTTATTACTATAAATTTTTTTTTGAATCAGTAATAGATGCTCACTTTCAAGTGCTTTTTTAGTATCAGTATCATATAGTTTTTCCCCTTTATCTATTAAATTAGGGAATTTTCACTACTGTATTATCTAATGTTAACCCATCTTTATACGGGTAGAATAAACCCAACTTGGTTATGGCATTATTCTCTAAATGCACTACTGGCTTCATAGTTTCCTTAGGATTTCTGCATGTACATTTGTAAGTGAGACTGCGTGGTTAAGTTTTTTATCCCCGCCATCCTTGTTTGGATTCTATTAGGGCTATGCCCCTTCATAGTTGGGAAGTATTCTATTCTCTATGTTTTGTTCCTGGTGACTTTTGTCAGGGACACATAAGTCATTCGTTTATGATTATTGGTTTATTGAGATTTTGTAACTCTTGAACCGATATTTTGAAATTTGTATTTTCCTAGAAAATTGACAAGTCAATTTTCAGGATTATTAGTGTAGGTTTGCACTAAACTACTTTTGACTTTCAAAGATCCATATATCTGTACTATATTCCCTTTGTTTCCAATATTGTTCCTCTTCCTCAGATTTGCTAAGTGTCTATTGTTCTTTTCAAATACTAGGTATTATTATGATAATTTTTACCTTCTATTTCATTAATTTCTGCTTTTATTTTTAAATCCTTTAATTTGGACTCAGTCATAGTAGGTTCCTATGCCCCACCTCCTACTTAGGTGATCTTGGCCAAATTTGAGCAGTTTCTTCATCTGTAAAAATAAATAATACATATTAAGTTTGAAACTGTTTACAAATTCTTTAGCACAGAAACTGACCCATATTAATTCGATAGATGTCTGATAAAAGGCCTGTTGCCTTCTTTCAAAAAAGGAGAGAATTGGGATAACTAATCTGCATATCGCTTCCAATTGTAAAAAACTTTTTACTTTCAGTCTATCAGTTCATGCACCCAACAATCACCCAATCAACCCACCTGTTCACTTACACAATGGTTACCAAGTCCGTCCTTCTTGAACAAAGTATTTTAGATATGAGAAACTCCAAGATGAATGAAACAGTCCCTACCTTCCAGAAGCTCAGAGTCCTTGGGGGGTAGGGGTGACGATCAACTGTTAAACATATAATTATATATAATACAATGTGATAAGTGGTCTAATGTAAAGGATGTGGGAATTCAGAGACTTTGATGAGTATGTGCAGCAAAATCAAAGATCTAGGTAGAAACCCGAATTTAGATGGTTACTACTTACTAGCTGTGTATCCTCAGGCAATTAATTCTGGAGTTTTATTTACCTGTTAAAAAGGAACAGTAACACTATCCTGGTAGGTTGTATTAAAGATTAAATAAGAAAACTAATATAAAGCACTTAGTACTGCACCAGACTCATAATATGAACTCAACAAATGGCAGTTACTAATATTACACACAAGAGGCTATGGAAGTAAAAGGCAATTTACTGTATTTCAAGAGAGGAAAGGTAGGGTCATGGGAATTTCATAGCACAAAACCTGTGGCAAGGCAATAGCAATCGGGAAAAAAAGAGTGAGAGGTGAATCAAGGTGGTTGATGCCTTTTGAGGGCACAGAATTCTAATGTCTGTATTCTCACCTAATACAAAATCTGACCCATACATTTGCAATAGTGAATGAAGAGTACAGGTTAAGCAATAAGGTTGGAAAAAGAAGATTTGGGCCAAACTGTTGAAAGTAAACATTTTACAGTGAAAGGAACCTTTAAACTGAAGTCAAGAGACTGGGAGTAGTCTTTTGACTAATGACCTGTGTTTTTATACTGGCTCTACTACAACTTACCTGCTGTTTGGCTTTAGCAAATTACTGATACCTTGAATCTCCTCATCTGTAAAATGGCGATAACACCTACCTTACAAAATTGTGAGAATTAAGTACACCAAGCGATTATCAAAGGGCTGGGCATTAATAAGCACTCAAAAATGATAACGGCTGCAGCTGCTAATTTCTCCTTTACGTCTTTTTTCCATACGTGTGACAAGACAGGGTAAGAATATCTTTTTTCCAACGTTCCAACCAGCTTCGAAAAATACTAGGTTTGCCAAGGACGGAAGGCCCCACCCGGCCCGCGCCACACAGGTCACCTACGCAGACTGTAGTCCTGGAGCCTCCCCGTGCGCGCTGAGCCGTGGAGAGAGTGATCGATGCCAGGCCGTTACAGAGACGGGCCCTACCTAGATAAGACTGGGTGTAAGACCCAGCGGATCTTCACAGAAAGCCGGTCCCTACCACCATCCGATTCCTCTAGAGGCGAAGCCTCGGAAAAGGTGGAGGAAGGGAGGCCGGAAGTGACGCAAAACCGTAAGGAACGGGAAATGACCGTAACACGCCGGAAGTTTATTCGTTTCCAAGGCGACGGCTCCGCCATAGCTCCAACCAGGTGGCGGGAGTCGGGACGCTGGAAAGCGACTCGGAGGAGAGGGTACTCGTCGACGGCGGCCGCCGCCACAGCGACTCGCGGGGAGCAGCAGCGGAAGACGGCGGCCGCCGCACTAGCCCTTGGCTGATAAACGGCCGACACCATAATCGCAGCGGCCAGTCAAGGGAACGAGGCAGCGAAGACAGGAAAAAAATCCGTGAAGACGACGATCACTGCTGCAGCGTCTCTACGGAAAGAGTAAGTGAGGACGTCGGCTTCTCCTGCAGTGACTCGAGACGGGTCAGTGAAAACCACCGCCGCAGTGGTTTTCGGGGCAGGGTTAGGGGAGATGGTGGCCACGGTCACAGCAGCTCCTGGGAGAGAGTGAGGGGAGACCGCGGCTTTCGCAGCAGCAGCGTCAGTTTAAGTGAAGTCAGCGGCCACCAAACTAGTGACTCCGTGGAAACGGTCGGAGAAGACCGCAGCCTCCGCCTCAGTGGTACTTGGGAAGGAGTCAGGGCAGTCCGCGGCCCCGGCCCCAGCCGCTCAGGGGAGAGGAGCAGTGACGGCCGCAGCTGCTGCTTCAGTGGCTCTTGGGAGGGTGGGAGCAGCCTCAGTAGTTCCTGGGAGGGAGGAAGTGAAGACGGCGGCTACGCGGCCAGCGACTCCTCCGGGGTGAGCGTCAGCCCAGAGTCCAGCCGCCGCCTCAGTGGCCTCTGGGAGAGAGACAGTGAAGACAGAGGTTCGGGCTGCCGCGGTTCCTGGGAGAGAGCGAGGGAGGACGGCGGCCCTGGTCCCAGCGAAGACGAAGACGGCTGCTGCAGTGGCTCGTGGGCGACAGCAGGTGAAGACCGCCGCCGCAGCAGGGGCCTGGATTCAACTCTTCTCCGGAGCCGGAGGGATCGCACCATGCCCGGGGTGTCCCATTCAGGCCCCTCCACCTCCTTTACGGAGACTGCAACCCCCGGTGAGTCAGACTACTTCCATGGCCCTTGTCTCTGCCACACTCCTTTTCTCACTACTGTCCACATCAGCCTTAGCCCTTTCTGGCAGTTCCCTGTCTCAGCCCCTAATTGACCCATTTTCAGTGGTCCCAAAGCTGTTCACCTGTCCCCCATCCTCTCTTATTTTAGCTTTCCTTCCTTTCTTCCCATCACCATCCCTGAGACTCCTTGCCCAGATTGACAACCCTTGTTAAATATTATGGACCCTTTTAAGATTTTACTTGGCTTCTCTGCACCACTGTGGAAATAACATTAGACTTACCTAGTTTTCATCCTTCCACTCTATGGACTCCCCCACCCCCCTTTTTTGGGGGTGACTTTTCTTCCATACTCTTCTTAAATGTTGTTTTTTTGCTGAATAGTGGCATCATTGATGCTTTTTTCCTTGTCATGTACTCTGACTTCAACCCTACTGAGGACCCCCAAATCTATGTTATTCATTCAACCCTCCAGTAAATATGTATTGAATACCCAATATGTGATGTGTCTTAAGGATATATCTATCGATAAAGAAGACAGGCACATCCCTTACTTTCTAGTGGGGAAGATAAATACTGAGCAAATAGTGATTGATGTGATAAATATTATAAAGAAGAGTAGAGTGCCATTGGCTCCAGTGTGGGGTGAAGATGGGTATTTGAAAAACCTACCTATTACTGAGACAAACCTACCATGAGATCTGAACTCAAGACCTCTCCTCTGAGCTGCAGACTTATGTGTAGTCCCTTCTCGAACTCTTCCTCATGACCAACATCCTTCCTCTCTCTCTCCTTCAGTGTTCAGTGTCTCAGTGGTACCACACCACTCAGGGAACTAAACTAGACTCCTTGGAGTTATCCCATGACTTTTCCCTTATTTCATCCACTATATCCACCTCAGATCAGTTCAACTTGTTTCCATATTTGTTGAATCTATCTCCTTTTCTTTTCCTAATGCCATTCTCTTAGTTAAGGGTCTCAACCTTTCCGGTATAGATTACCATAGCTATTTCCTTACATGGTTTCCCTGAATATCTAGAGTTGCATATTTGCTCCCCAATGAATCTCCTTATTACAGCCAATACTATAAACTCACCATTACATATCCAATCATTATTATTTTTCTGTTTAAAATCCCCCAGTGACTCCCCATTCTTTGCTTAAGTCCACCAGGTTCCACCATAGCCTGTGTCTTGTTTAAATCCTGCCTCTTTTTCTTCCCTTTTATGCTTCAGCAATTTGGGTGAGGGTTTTTTGTGGTTTCTTGATCACATCCTACTGTTCATGCTGTCCAGAATGCCTTTCCCTACTCCTATATTACCAGGCAAGCTCCTGCTAATCCTTGAAGATTCATCTTACATGTTAACCTCCCCCATAAGTCCTTTTCTGTTTCCCTTCCCTCCTGCCCTAGCTGAGTTAGAAGTCTTCTGTGTTTCTGTAAGTTCTTATGAATATTTTGTCATTGGTCTTATTACATTATTTTATAATTTGTTTGTATCTCTCTGAGTTCCTTTGAGGATACAGACCATGTCTCCTTCATTTTTTATCCTTGTGATAGACACCAAATTAATTTAGGTAGATGTAAGGATAGATGAAAGAATGAATTGGGATGGAATGTGGTGAGGGAGAAAAGGCTATAAAATTAGATGGAGGCAAATTATGGGAGGGCTTAGACTGTCATACTGAGGGTTTGGACTTTGTTTTCTTTACTAGCAGTGGATAACTAGAAGCCATTTGGAGTAGAGACATGAAGTAAGGATAGTGTCCCTGTACTGTAGTGGGTAGAACACCATTTGTAGATCTTGCTCTGCTAGTTAAAAGGAGAAGAATTAAGGTCTGACCTAGGGGATTAACATCATTAAACATTTATTAAGTGGCTTCGTTTATGTTTTTGGTGCTTTCCTTGCTTCTTTCCCTGTATGCATATATCTTTTTTAATTGTTCTTCAGGATCTTGCTCAAATGTTTCCTCCTCTTCCTCTTTAATTTTACCTGTACTCTCTTAGGACATTACTGTCAGGGTTTTTATTTCATTGACTTTATCCTGATATATTTTGTAAGTTTTAAAGTGTTGATAGAAAGAAAGTGTGTTAACTCCATGCCTATTTTCTGTTGTATTGTCATAATCCTGGCATGGTAGATGTTCAGAAAGGATTTTTGAGTAAAATGCATGGCCTTTTGCTGAGGTTTGGTGTATGATTCCAATGTAAAATATGGTACCACCTCTCAAGAAGTTAAAATTCTAATTATGGAGAGAGGACATATTTACACATAGGTAAATAGTAGTACAAGATTACGTTGATTATCTGCCAGAAGTTCTTTTCAAAACATTTTGAGGTCAGGAATCATGCCTGTTGGTCTGTTTTGTTTAGGAAATGCTTTGATTGAATTCTTTACTTCTTCCTCCAGCTGTCAATAAAGGTACTTAGGTACCATTATTGCTTCTGATTCACAGTACACATTAAAATACTTTATAGTACAATGAGCCTGGCAATGCAGTCTTGATGTTTGGAACATTAAATTATAAAATGGAAGAAGTAAAATTTGTGACCGGCCATTCCTTTCTTAGTTGAGGACATATGAGAAAGACAAGAAAAATATTGGTAAAATATATCTGCCACTATGAGATAAGGTAAAGTCTGTTTTGCCGGAGAGAAGGTCTTTGTTAAAGAGAATGCACTGGGCATATTTCAAAATGGTTACTTTTTTCTTATCCCTTGCCAAAAATATGAATTGATTTTTTTTTTTTTTTGGCTTTTCATAATGATAACCTGGTTGAGTTTTGAAGGTAAAAATCAATGAAAATGTGGGAGCCTCCTAAGACTGTGGCCTGGAGGAATTTCTTACCCTTAGGCTGGTACATACCCATTCCCCAGCAATTTGTCAAGTTTGTCAATTTCTTGCAGTTTATGGCTCCAGTGGCTTCTGCTCCAGGTAAGCTGAACTTGACCATGTTTCTCTGTACTTGCCTGTCTTTACAGATTCAGGGTGGAAGTTTTTCCTGAGACCTTAATTCTTTGATCAGTCCAAGAAAAGTCATTGGTTTTCAGTTCAGCTTTTGTCCACTATATACAGGAATGACAACTTCCATGCTCTTTACATGTTAGAACTGAAATGGAAGTCTCATTAAGATGTTAATCACAAACATCTTTAATAAATTATTTGGGAAGCCAAAGTGATCATTGCTTTAGTCTTTTTTTTTTTTTTTTTTTTTTTTTAGTTTTGTAATGTATTTTAAACAATTTGATTTTTAATAGGTGCCAGGAAGAAGGTACATTTTGGTAATATACATGATGCAGTACGAGCTGGAGATGTAAAGCAACTTTCAGAAATAGTAGAACGTGGAGCCAACATTAATGAAGTTGACATTCTTCATAAATTTACCCCTTTACATTGGGCAGCACATTCTGGAAGTTTGGAGGTAAGAAGCTATATAACTTATTAAATTGGAGTAAGTTACAGCTTTTAACAGTTTTATAAATTTAACAAACAGGACTGAGGCCTTATGCTATGCACTGCAAATATTTTTCTTTTCAGTTCAGTCTAATATTGGGTGTTTTGGTTACAATGGCTTTGCAATAAATTATCTCAACACTTGGTGGCATAAAATAACCATTTATTTGTGCCCAGGAGTGAACCAGGAATTTGGATCCCAGGGACAGCTTGTCTCTGCTCTATGAAGTGTGGGGCTTCAGCTAGAAGACAGAAAAGCTGGGGCTAGAATCTTCTGAAGGCTTATTCACACAGATATCTGGTGATAGATGCTGGCTGTAGGCTGGGCACCTTGATTCCTCTCCATGTGGGCCTGTTTGTGAGCTTTCTCCATCTGGGCTAGTTTGTATTTCCTTGTGGTACCTGGGTTCCAAAGGTATGCATAAAGGAGGGTAACATAATGAATGACTAGCTCTGTGAAATTCTAATGTTTTTGCTATAGTTGCTTCAGATTTTTAGAAAACAAATGGAATATTACAGATATATTTGAAGTCCCTGAACACCCCTTCCACGTGCCATTTCTTGCCTTCCAACTCCAGAGATAAATATTACCCTAAATTTGGTGTTTATTATTCCTATCTATGTTTTATGCTGTTATTGCATATGATTATATCATTGTTTTAAATGACATTTTATATAAATGATATTATATTTTATGTATCATTCTGCAGCTTGATGTATATGGTTACATACATGTACTCCAGTTCATTTCTTTTAGTCATGTTATAATAGTCTATTCTTAGACTAATATCACAATTTATTCATTTTTCAATTGAAGGATATTTAGTTGGTTTCAATCTTTAATTAATACAAGCAGTGCTTAGTGAATATTTTTATACAAAACTTGTTCTTGGGCTATATACAAAGCCAACTGGAATTTTTCTAATGATTCAAGGTTGTGTTTGGGGAGCTTATTTTAGCTACTACATTTCCCCAGCTTATAGGCTACAGCAGGTCTATTCACTATGCAGTCTCCTTTTCCCCCTGCCATGCAGACAGACTGCTTTCTACGAATATGGCTTCACTGTGTGATTTCTTGTTTGGGTTTCTCTGCTTCTTGGAACCAAATCTGGGTTGGAGAATCTCTCTCCACCAGTTGGCTGTGCCCCTCTTAAACTGTTGTAAACAAGGATTTTCCCTTTGGCCTTTTAATGACTTCCTCTAACCTGGGAGAAATGTGCTTTGACAGGTATCTCTGTGCTTGCAGCCCTGGGTGGGTATTTTCTCTGCTGTTTCCTCCCATATCCCTGTTTGATCTACTGTTTTGTGGTTTAAGTTTCAGGTGTCTTCCAATTTCGTCAAAGATGGGGTTTTCTTCCTGTTTTTCTTTTTTCTTTTTTCTTCTTTTTTTTTTTTTTGATGATTTTGAACAGAAGAAATACTGATTTTTACTCTCCTGTGTTCCAATAGGATAGGACTTCTTGATATAGTAATACTATTTATCTCATCTCTTTCCTTGTATTCTTTTAACCTTTCTGATTATTCTCACTTAGGCTTCTTTGGTGAACCTACCCTGCCTATTCTATAAATAGAAGTATTCTTTATGCTTCTGCCAGTGGCCTTCTCTCTTCTACTTTACACTCTCTCTCTAGGTAGTCTTTTAGACTTCCTTGACTTTATCACTTCTATGTAATAATTTATGAATTTGCTTTCTTTCCTGGATTCTGGCTTAGGTATCAGGTGCTTGTTCAACAGCTCATGCATATCTGACTAGCATCTCAAATTTAATTGCTCTGAAACTAAACCATTATTCTTTTCTATGTCTTTCTCAGTTTTCCAGGCTAATGACCTTTGAGTCATTATTGAGTTGTCTCAGTTAATCACAAGTTAACAACTGGCATACACACCATATTAACAACTGGTGAAAACTACACTTTGTTAGATTTTATTTTTTTCTTCTGTCAGATGAAGTTAGCTATTTGGCTCCTGTAGTGAACTTTTTATTTCAGATATACCTTTTACCTCTAGAATTTTCATTTGGTTCTTTTTTTAAAAATAATTTCTGTCTCTTTATGTTTTCTATTTGGTGGTTCATTATCATCATACTTTTCTTTAGTTCTTTGAACATAAATTCCTTAAAATACAGTTTCTTTTAGTTCTCTGAAGCTATTTATTATAACTGCTTTTTGAAGTCTTGCTAAGTTTAACGTCTGAGCCCTTGCAAAGATAGTTTCTATTGATTGCTCTTTTTTCTTGTGTATGGGTTACACATTCTTTCTTTGTATGTCTCGTAATTTTTTTAGTTTTATTGGACATTTTGAAAACTGGACATTTTAGATTATATATTGCAGCAGCTGTGGAGTCCGATTCTTTGTTCTCACCCTTGCCCAGGGGTGGTTGTTTCCATGTGTTTGTTTGTTGACTTGTCTGAACTAATTGTGTGGGGTCTGTTTTCCTCACAATATGTGGCGACTGCTTAGTTCTTATATTTTTAATTCTTATTTTCATTTTTAAGCCTGGCTTCCTAGAGGTGTGACCCCTGGGTCAGCATAACTTAGTGCCCAGCCAGTGTCTCATCAGAGCATGTGCTTAAATACCTTAAGCCAGTAAGGATTTCATCTTTTACTGATGGGTCTGCCTGTATGTGGCTTGAGGAGTGTTTTCAAAATCCAAGCAGCCTACAAGTTGGCTTGACATTTTATTTTTAAAAATGTGTTTGCAAAGCTGCATATTTAGCCAGGGATATCTAGCTAACTTGGGCCCTCTTCAGTTGTTCCTGGGTCTGGGCAGCCTTGGACATGCACATACTTGTACATAGCCTTTTAGATCACAAGGGATAAGTGGAATCTTAGTAAGGCACACTTTGGCCATCTTATTTCTAGGATTTTCCTATTAATTTTCTGGGTAGTCTTTAGTTTTGTTGCTTGCCCCAACCAGTATCATGACTTCAAGCTAGCTCTGATGTTGGCTTTCTCATATAGTTGGCTACTGAAGAGTGGAATTGTTTTTGACAATGTGCCTGAGCATGGAATTATCTGTGTTCAGCTCCAAATGAAGTCAGTCCTTCTCGCAGGTGATGGAGTTGTCTGCCCAGCTAGAACTTCTGCACTGTGCAGCTGGGGGTGGGTAGTTCTAGCACCAGTCCTTCTTGTTACTGAGAGTCAGTAGGTTTTTTTGAATAAGTGCTTCTCATTTTTTTAATATGTCTTTGGTCAATTTCCAGAGTCTTTAAATTGTTGTTTTTGACAATTTTGTCTGGTTTTATCATTACTTCTTGTGGACAATTTGCCAAGCTCCTTAACCATGTCTGAATTCCTCTTTATTTGTCAATCGATTTTTGACAAAGATGCAAATGCAGTCTAACGAAGAACAGATACTATTTTCATTAAATGGTTATGACCCAACTGGACATTCATATGTAAAAAATAAACCTTGACTCATACCTGGCACCATATGCAAAAATGTACTCAAAACAAATTATAGGTAAATGTGAAACTTAACCTTATAAAACTTAGAGAAGAAAACATAGAAGAAAATACTTATAAGTAATATATCTGATTGAGAACTTGTAACCAGAATATATGAGACGCTTATAACTCAGTAGTAAGAAAACAAAAAACACAACTTAAAAATGAGTGAAGACTTCAATAGACATTTTCTCAAAGATGACATGGGTGGCAGTTGAGCATGTGAAAAGATACACACATCATGAGCCATTAGGGAAATGTAAATTAAAACCATATGAGATGCTATTACACACACATTAAAAGGTAAAAAATCAAAAACAAAAACCCCAAAGACTAAACAAGTGACAATGTGAAGTACTGGCAAAGCTGTGAAGCAACTGGAACTCTCATTCATAACTGGTAGCAGTGTAAAATGATACAGCCACTTGGGAAAACAGTTTGGCAGTTTCTTATAAAGTTAAACTTACTTATGTTCCCACAGTCTCACTTCTACTTATTTACTTAGACAAAAAACCTGTACATGAATGCTTACTGGGGTTTTATTCTCCAGTACCTGAACAGTGTTAGTATATATGTAGTGGTTTCTCCATAAATATTCATTGAATAAATGACGACTTAATGTAATTATTAGTGAGGTCGAGCTTTTAAAAAATACATATTATTGGTCTCTAATCTCTGTGACAGGCAAGTGATACCTAAACAGCAAGCCTTTTCAACAAATGATATGGGTATGATTGATGATTTGACCGTGTGTTCCAATGATACATGTTAAATTTTTTTTTAAAAGAAAGTACTTGAAGGTAGAATCTACTATATGTGGCACAGACCTCTAAGTACTGTATTATAATGAGACTGAGGATAATGTTTAAATACCTTAAAGGAAGATGCATTTGATTCTCACTCACCCCTCTTTTTTATATAAACCACTTGTGTTTTTGGAAAATATCATCAGAATAACACTGTTTGCTTTGATACAGAAGATTCTGGATCAATTTAGAAATCTGTGGTGGAGGATTCAAGCTGGCAGTCCCTAAGTAAATTTGAGTTACAATGTGTTTTGTTTGGCTTGTACAGTATTAGTCAAACATAAGATTTGAATTAGCATTTCACTTACAGCAACAACTGGCTGGATTGAGTACAGTCTTCACCTTATTTACAAGGAATGTGGTCTCAGGTTCGCCAAAGTTCCCAGGCTCCCTATTGCTTACCCCACAGTAGGGCCACATGTTGGTCACCATACTACCGTGTTTGTGCTTTAGTTTTTCTTGTATCTGGCCCCCTCATTCACTTATGATGCTTCTCAGGCTGCAATGAGTATTTCTTGATGACAGATTAAATTTAAAAGAGATGAAAATGTTGAGAATATCCGCCTTATCACTTCATTAACATGGTTATTTTCTTAATTTAGTGCCTTCATTGGCTGCTCTGGCATGGAGCTGATACTACACAAACAACTACCAGAGGCTGGACAGCAGCTCACATAGCTGCAATCAGGGGTCAAGATGCTTGTATGCAGGTAATAATAACTTTGCTTAATTTTTAAAAATTCAGGGAGTTTAATTACTTTAACATATTTCTATTAAGATATTGTTTTTCTTCTAATAATTTGATCCTGTAGATTTACCTCTATATGCTAAACAAGAATTTACTGGATTCCTTAATTTACATATTTTGGTATCAATTATCCATTTAAACAAATGATACAAGGTAAGAGACCCTTTTATCTTTGAAGTAGTTGGTTATATCAGACAAAATCATGGAGGCTCTTTTTCCTAAAATAGGAATTATAACTGAGTAAACTTTTGCTAAGATACTGGTAAATGCAGACTGGTTAAAAAAGAAAAAAGCTTGAGGTTAAAAAAAAAAATCTAAAAATAATTAATAATTCCTTTAAAGCAATTACTCTGTATATTATATAGAAGGTTGTGCTGTGTATATGATATAACCCATATATAGAAATTGGCCCCATTGTAAATTCAGATGGAATCTCCTTAGATGTAATTAGAAGTTTGATTTGGAGCTTAGAACTAGTTACTTTAATAATGAAATCCTTTTATTGTATTCAAAACCCAGTTAATGAAAGATTCTGCTTTTGTAGCAGTAGAAATTTAAATTGAGCTTTACTAGTTTAGCATTAAAGTATTAAATCAGTGGTTATTAGTCAGTACTCATGAAAAGTGTGCCTTATAAATTGTATATACATGCTCAAATCAGAATGTGAAATCAGGTATTATAAATGTCTTCTAGGCAATGTTATAAAGTATCGCAAATATTTTCTTAGGATTAGCTAAAGACTTCTCATACTTCTGCCCATGGAACATATATAAGAACACATGTAATAATTTAGCTAGGTTAATAAGTTGGTTGCCATAAATAATATGCACCTGCATTTATGATTTAACATCTATATTCATGTAAACTCTTTCTTATTGCTTTATTTTTAGGCTCTTATAATCAATGGAGCAAATCTGGCAGCTCAAGATGATTGTGGTTGCACTCCTTTACACCTTGCAGCAACACACGGACATTCTTTCACTTTACAAATAATGCTCCGAAGTGGAGTGGTGAGGGGTTCCTGTTAATATGTGAGAATGTATGATTGTACAGATGGAATAGCATTTGATAGTCTGGTTACTCTCCCTGACTTTTTAAATCCCTTTTATGACTTTGGGGAAGTAGTTTGATCTCTCTCTTTATCTTTTCCATCTTTAAACATGTGGGCAGTAATTTACATAAATCTTCAAAAAAATGTTTAATAGTACAGACTATTCCAGAGACTATGGTTTCTTCATGTCAGCTCAGAGTTTAACTTGAAGCTTCCAAACACATGTTAATCAATGATTATAAATCTTTCTGAATTTCTGTGTGTAACTCTTATTTCATATATTAATAATAATTTAGGAGATTTATATCTCCAGAAATTTCATTTATCATGATATTTATTTTTTATATTACCCAGTGGTTATATAAATTAACATCTTATAAGAAAAGACCCCTATTAGTGGCTATTAATCAGTACTCATGAAAAGTGTGCCTTATAAATTGTATATACACGCTCAAATCAGAATGTGAAATCAGGTATTATAAATGTCTTCTAGGCAATGTAATAAAGTATCTCAAATATTTTCTTACTATGGTAAGAGTTGGTGTTTATAGTTAGAGAAAAAATGAAAAATCTTACTGTTTTTTTTCATTAACTGTTTATGCTTCCAAGGATATGATTTGATCATTTGAGTCCATTCCTTTCATTTTAATGGTCAGGAACCTGTGGCCAGTAAAATGATTAGTTAAGTTCCCTTTTAAAACTATTTTTATGTGACTAGTTATGTTCTTTTTAAAAAGACTATTTTTAAAAATTTCACTAGTGTGTTCTTAGCTTATATGTTCAAATCCACCAATTGCAGTAAATTTTTCTATTATATTTAGTATTTGCTTCATAGTTTTAAGAGCAGCCTCCAATTCTCATTTGCAGAATTACGCTGCTAGACTTAGTGTTTCCCCTACAGAATGGAAAGAAACTGAGTCCTTGTGAATGTTACCTCTAGGATCCCAGTGTGACTGATAAGAGAGAATGGAAACCTGTACATTATGCAGCTTTTCATGGACGGCTTGGCTGTTTGCAGCTTCTGGTTAAATGGGGATGTGGTATAGAAGATGTAGACTACAATGGAAACCTTCCAGGTATTCACAAAAGCAAATATTTTGGTTTTTCATTAATGTAAACTTTTAAAGTGTTGATCATGTTTAAGAAATTTGAATCATCATCATTCTAATAGTCCTGTATAAAACTTAAGTTTGATGTGAACATTTTTTATCTTATGTTATGCCTATATTATATGAGGGCTGTCTGGAAAAAATCCATCCATAAATACCTCTGTTTTTCATATTACATGGCTGGATACTTTTTGGACAGCCCTCATATACCTGTCATGTGATTGATTTTTTTCTGGAACTGTATCAGCAAAAGAGAAATTAGCAAAATTAAACTTGGATTTATTTTTCCAACCAGCTGTTTCCTTCATTTACTATCTAGTGCTATTTTTTTAATCCATACATCTCTGTCCCACAGACTACTTTAAAAAATAATAGTATAAATAGTGGACATTAGTGTATTTGAGTTAATTTGCTAACTGCAGTTGTCTAGCCGTTAACTAACCAATTGAAATCTATACTCTAAACATCCTGTCTTCTTGTAAGAAGTGCTGTAGAAATTCAGAAGAGGTATAAATCACAGTGAGATTGGAGTGGGGGTTACTAAAAATGATGCTTGAATTACATTTTAAAGGAATCTTCAGCAGCAAACAAATGAATGGGAAGTCTAGGCAGAATGATATGAATAAGTTTGACCACATCACCGCTTAAAAACTTCCTAGATCCTTGTGGAGCTCAGGTCCCATAGTTTGACATGCTGGACCTTCATTATTTGGCTCTTAACCTACCTCCCTGGTCTCATCTTTAACCCCTTTACACTACTCTCTGGACTTGTTTTGCTTCTTTCTGAAGTACATACTTCAGTGTTCATTTAGTGAAGGTCTTTGGTAAGAATTTTTTCAATTTTTGTGAAATGACTATTTTGCCCTCATTATTTTTCATTTTAAATAAATTTTTGAGTTTATTTTTGTATATGATATAAGAAAGTGGTCCTGTTTCATTTTTTTGCATGTATCTATCCAGTTTCCCTAACACTATATATTGAAGATATTACCCTTTGCCCATTGTATGGGGGCAGTGAAGAAATTTGCAGAATGAAGGGGAAGAAGGGTAAAAGAAACTATTATTTTTCCTTTGCAATATATTCATCCTTAACCCCAGTACACATTTCAGATCTTTCAATAAGTTTATTTATACCCTCAGGAAAAAGTGTTTGTTTGTTTTTTTTCCCTTCAGATTGCATCTTTAACCTCATCATCATCTGTAAATTTCTTCCCCGAAGCTGTGTTTTCATATTTGGGAACAAAATAATCAGACAGAGCCAGGTCTGGACTGTAGGGAGGGTGGTTTAACGTTTGGAAGCCAGAGTCATGGAGTAGCCAACGCAACATTGCTCTTGTGCATGGACACATTGTTGTGCAAAAGCAGCACCCCTTTGGTCAGTTTTCCTCTTCTCCTTCACAGATTCTTTTGACTGTTTCAGCAGACTGGAATAGTACTCTCCAGTTATTGTGACGCCCTTGTTCTTGTAACTGATCAGCAGGATAACCCTCCATATCCCAAAAAGCAGTAGCCACAATTTTTCCAGCCACTTGCAACACCTTGAACTTCTTAGGGTGTGTGTCCTTTTCATGCCACTGCATGGACTCCTGCTTTGACTCAGGCTCATAATGATGAACCCAAGTTCCATCTCCAGTGACAACCCGGTTTAAAACTTCATCTTTGTTGTGTCTGCAACAGAGGTCCAGAAACTGTCATGAACACTTGACAAACTGTTGTTTTTGAAGCAGCAAGAGCATTCTCAGTGCCTATCTTGCACTGACTTTTGACATCCTTAGGTGCTGATGAAGAATATTCAAAATGGTTGTAGGTGATAACTTTAGTCATTTCTGTAAACTACTTTTTATTCAATCTGGTATCTCCCACTATAAGTTTTCAACTTTTATGACAGTGTCTGAGGAAGTGGCCTCAATGGAGCGTCCGATGAAAGTTGTCTTCAGTCAACTCTCTGCCTTGCTTGAAAAGGCTATGCCACTGGTATACCATGGATTTCCCAGGGCTGCAGTCCCTGTAAACTGCTAACATCTCTTCCAAAATGGTTTGAGGTGTTTTCCCTTATTTGTGAGGAACTTAATGGTGGCGCAAAATTCTATTTTATCCATATTTGGGGTTTTCTTCACATTTGATGTGCTTCTTCAGTGATATCTGAAAGCACATGGATGCAAGTACTTGTAACCCCTGTATAACATGGTTTTTAGGTTCCTAAAAATGCCGTGTTATGCGAATCCGTGTTATGTGAAACAATGCACTAGTACAAAAAGGGGGTTAGGTTCCAAAAATTAAAAAAACACACTATTACATTTTTATAAGTAAGAGAAGCGTCTTTATTAAAGCAATTTTCACCTCTGCATAATGTAGTAAAAAGAAAAGCACACAGTTTAAAAATGTATGTTCTTAATACTCCACAATCAAATGAATTTAAAATTCTAATAAATTTTTAAATTCTGCAGTTAAATCTGATATAACATCCATGCTAGATTGAAAAATTTTAAATCTTAAAAGCTTTCATTACTTTCTGTGTTATTCGGGGATTTCCCTAATTTTGAATGAGATACTTTTTGCTCTTAAAAGCTCTCCATGTTGCTTGGGGATTTCTGTAATTCTCAAACCATATTAGAAAGAAACTGTGTTCTAGGCTGCCATGATGTACGAGGGTTTCCTCAATTCTTGAACCATGTTAAAGCAAAACTGTGTTATGGAAGTGCCATATTATATGGGGGTTGCCTGTAGGCTGAAATTTGGCACATATACTAATAATAAGTCACACAATCAAATTGTGTGCACTAGGACTCCCACCTCTCCAATGACCTCCCGTTCTGTGAATTTCTTGACCATCCCTTGTATATTCTTGGTTCCTTTGTCGTAATTGACCATGTAAGTGTGGGTTTATTTCTGGGCTCTCTATTTTGTTCCATTGATCTGTGTGTCTATTTTTGTGTCTATACCATACTGTTTTGATGACTACAACTTAGTATAGTTTGAGATCAGAGAGTGTGATACCTCCAGCTTTGTTTTTTTTTCAAGGTTACTTTGGCTATTTGGTGTGTTTTGTGGTTCCAGATAAATTTTAGGATCGTGTGTTCTACGTCTATGAAAAGTGCCCTTGGTATTTTGATAGAAATGCACTGAAGCTTACTTTGGATAAAATAGACATTTTAATGATATTAATCCTTCCAGTTCATGAACATAGTATATTCTTGCATTATTTGTATTGTTTTCGGTTTCCTTCACCAAAGTCTTACAATCTTCAGAATATGTCTTTTACCTACTTAAACTTACAGTTGCATTAAAAATAATAAAATAGGGAGTTCCCTGATGGTGTAGTGGCTTAAGGCTTCGGCGCTGGTGCTTGTCAGTGCTGTGGCCTGGGTTTGATTCCCAGCCAGGGAGCTACCCACATACCAAAAAGCAAAAATAAATAAATAAAATAAAATAAAATAAAATAAAATAAAATACTTAGGAATTAATTTAACTTCTTTTTTTCTGATTATTTTATTGTCAATTTAAAAAATTAAATTTCCTTTTTTTCCTCTCATCTCTAGTTCATTTAGCAGCCATGGAAGGCCACCTTCACTGTTTTAAATTCTTACTCAGTAGAATGAGCAGTGCAACACAAGCTTTAAAAGCCTTCAATGATAATGGAGAAAATGTATTGGACTTGGCCCAGAGGTTCTTTAAGCAGAACATTTTACATTTTATCCAGGGGGCTGAGTATGAAAGAAATGATGTAAAAGATCAGGAAAGTAAGTAATAAAACTGAAATATTTTATCATTTAATATGTAGAATAAATGGAAAAGAAAGAAGTTATTACTTAAATGTTATATTAAAATATGTTACTTATCATTGTCTATATATTCATACAGATTTTCTTCTTTATTATGAAGTATTTTAGGGAGAAATAGATTAATGTAATATAATGAATAATCTTTATATTACTGTATTTAAAAATCAAATGTTATAGATACAGTTGAAGCTTTTGTAGCTTTCTCCCTAATACCATCCATTCCCTTTTCTTCCTCCTCAAAGGTAACTAGTGTTTTGGATTTATAATTCAATTCTATTACTTTATATTTAGTATATAAATATAAATATAAATATATACTAAAGAAATATGCAGTATTTTTTTGTGTCTTTTTAGAGTAAGAGATTAAACTGCTTTAACTTAGAAATCCTGAAGTTCAGCAGCTTAAATGATAGAGAAGTTTATTTCTTTTTTATGATAGCTTGGGTTGAAGAGTGGATTTCTTCTATGTAGTCATTTAGGGATCCGCTATCTTCCCAGTTAACTTTCTGTAGTTGTTGCTAATCCAGCAGCAGATGGGGAGGGAACAAGAGTATATGCCTAGGACTAGAGATTTTCAAGATCTAATTTTCACTCTTCACTTTTGCTGACATTCCATTGGCAAGAGTGTGGTTATATGGCCATGCTTAGCTATAGCCTGGAGAATTCAATACCAAGCTAAGAAGCCTCATCTCAGATGCAACTCACTTACTGAAGAAAGGGGATTTTAATAGGCAACTAACAGTCTTTGAAAATTCTTTTAAAACTTTATGTAAATGACATAGAAGAGTATGTATGTGTCATTCTATGACTTAACCTTCTGTAACTCATGTTTTTGAGATTATTGGGTTGATGGATAATCCTAGTTAATCCTCTTGAAGTGTTTGTATAGTATTACATTTTATATAGACCATTATTTATCCATTCTTCAATTTGCCATTTTCATTGTTTATAGTTTTTCACTATTACAGTCAGTGTGGTAATGGATATTCTTGTCCTTGTCTCCTTATGTACATGTACAAGAGATTTCTTTAGAGCAGTGCTCCCCTGCCTTTTTCATTCATAGCCCACACAGAAAATGATATTTGTATGGCACACTGGGATTGCTGGGTGAGGCTTCTTGCAGTACTGCCTCAACATACTGAAGGGTTAAGGGCTCTGCCTTGGTAAATAGTTGAGAAACTCTACTTCAGGTTATGCTTGATGGGATATGACTATCTTCAACATAAATAGATGTTCCTGCATTCTCCATAAATGTGGTTGCAGAAATTTACACACTCATCAGCTGTGTTTGCAGAGAACTGAGAGAAACAATATTTAGTATTGTCAGACTCAAAATTTTTTGCCAACTGTGGGTATGAAAAGTTTTAATTTGTTTTTTGATTTACATTTTCTTTGTTACTAATGAGGTTGAACATCCTTCTGTAAAGTTGTTGGCTATTTTAGTTTTCTATGAATTGCCCACCTATACCTTTCTCCCTTTTAAAAAATGCTATTCTTTGTCTTTTTCTAAAAATTTGAGTTCTTTCTATATTCTCAATACCAATCCTTTATTAATTTTATCTGACATTTTATCTCACACTGGCTTTTTTACTTTGATGATACCCTTTTAAAAAATTATTAAAGCATGACATATATTATACAATAAACTGTTCATTTAAAGTATGCAATTTGTGCTTGCTTTGGCAGCACATATACTAAAGTATGCAATTCAGCGAGTTTTGACATATGTATACACTCATGAAACCACCACCACAATCAAGGTACAAATTTCCATCACCTCAAGGGTTTTTTTAATACCCCCTCAAAGTTCATTTCTTCTGTCACCTTGGGCCCACGGCAACCATTGATACGCTTTCTGTCACTATAGATTAGTTTGAATTTTCTAATGGAAACATTTTGAGTTTCATTTGTGTTATGTTTATTAATAGTTCATTCCTTTTCATTACTGAGTAATAATCCACTGTACGAATATACCATATTTTGTTTATCAGCATTTGGATTATTTCCAATTTGGGGCTGTTATTAATAAAGCTGCTCTGAACATTTACATAGACATGTTTGCATTTCTCTTGGTAAATACATAGGACTAGGGTTTATGGTAGGTGTATGTTTAACTTTAAGAAGTTGTCAAAAGTCATTGTTTTCCAAAGTAGTTGTATCACTTTACATCCCCACTGGATATGTATGAGAATTCTATTTGTTACATGGAATTACCAACATGGTCAGTCTGTTTTGTTTAACCTTTCTAATGGATGTGTAATGTTATATTATTATGGTTTTAATCTACATTTTCCTGATAACTAATAATATTGAGCATCTTTTCATACGGGCATTTGTGTATCTATATATGTCTGTTCAGTTCCTTTACCCATTTTTTTGATTGGGTATTGGAGTTTGACAGTTCTTTATGTTTTGTCAGATATACATATTGCAAATATTTTCTCCCATTCTGAAGCTTGCATATTTTCTTAGTAGTGTTTTTAAAAGAGCAAAAGTTTTTACATTTTGATAAAGTATAATTTATCAATTTTTTACAAGTCATGTTCTTTTGACTTGACATTTGCCCACCCCCAAGGCCAGCAAGGTATTCTTTTATGTTTTCTAGAAGTTTCCATAGTTATAGCTTTTTTTTTTTTTTTTTTTGGTGGTTCCCTGGCTGGGAATTGAACCCAGGCTGCGGTGTTGAGAGTGCCGAAGCCTAGCCAGTACACCACCAGGGAACCCCCCATAGTTTTAGCTTTTTAATTCATGTCTTTGATTTCTATCAAGTTAAATTTTGTGTATTGAGGAAAATAAAGTGTTGATTAATTTTTATTGTTAATATAGAGCCACTTGTCCTAGCAAGATTTTTTTTTTTTGGAAGCCTTCCCTTTCTCCATTGAAATGTCTCTGCAGCTTTGTCAAAATCAGTCACCTGTATATGTGTATTTCCCACCTCTTCATTCTATCTTATTGCTATCTCTGTTGGCCAGTACTATACTGTCTTAATTACTGTAGACTTAGGTAGTATAAGTCTCCAACTGTGTTCTTTTTAAAATATTCTGTAGCTATTTTATGTTTCCTTTTCATATGCAAAAATGAGAATAGCTGTATCTCAGAGTTATTAAGAGGGTTAAATGAGGCAGTCCTTAAAAGTTCTTACAACTGTGCCTGAAATTCAGTAAGAGCTCAATATATGTAGTTGTTATCATTAAAAACATTTTATCAGGTATTTATGTGCTAGGCACTAGGTCAGGTACATTCACAGATTTATACAAGGGCTGTCTGGAAAAAATCCAGCCATAAATGCCTCTATTTTTCATATTACATGTCTGGATACTTTCTGGACAGTGCTTGCATATGTATCTATATGTATTTATATATGTATTTGTATTTGCATATGCATATGCATATGTACATATATTTATGTGCTTTATCTGCTTCCAGTTTATATTGCTTTTTTTACTTCATGCAGACAGAGAGAGTGGTGGTCTGTGTAAATGTAGGACTTGAGCCAAGTTATGTCTCTATGCACAGGTTGAAAACGACCAGCTTCTGAGAGTAAAGGGATTATGACTCAGAATAGTTCTGGTGCAATACTACCCCGGCATGTTTGAGGTCTTGAGGGGTGGAAGGGGCTACACGAGTAATAATAATATTATTTTATTGTTCTCTTTTTATTACTTGTCATTGCATCAACTGAACTAATTTTAATATAACATTCTCATACTTGAGTTAATATTGAAATCTGAGACGTGTGACTTCTTAAGGCAGGGAAAAAGAATGATTTCTGTTTACTGAAATGCTGAATTTTTGATTCATAGCTTTGGCATTTCCGGGTCATGTGGCAGCCTTTAAGGGTGATTTGGAAATGCTTAAGAAATTAATAGAAGATGGAGTAATCAATATTAATGAACGTGATAGTAATGGATCAACTCCTATGCATAAAGGTGAGTTATGATTCCTTCTTCATTTTCAATTCTGACACAATTGCTTCAGAGTTATTTACCTTTTAAAATAATTATCCATCGAAAATACGTGAAAGTGTATGGTATACAGACTGCTTAATTCAAGTGTGATATTCCTTTTATGATGTCAGACATGCACACATTATCACATTTGAGGGTAATTCCAATAGAAAATCTCTTGACATCGTAGTTAAGATGTGAAATTCACTGCTAGAGAAGTGTCTTAGGACTAACATTTTCTTTGGACTAAAAACAACCTAGTTATGCTAAAATAAAACTGCATATGTCTTGGAAAAGATCAAGCAGAATTTTCTTTTTTCTTATACTCCGCAAAAATGTTTTTACTTCCACAGACATATCAATAGTCATGATATGAACATATTTTCAAGATGTCGATGACTTTTCACTCTCCTTCTTTCTTTGTGGAATTCTAAAATATTAATGTTTTTTGTTTTTGTTTTGTTTTGTTTTTTAATCACACTTCATCAAATTGTCAACTCATTGTCAGGAGTATATACTCTAGGATTTATTTTTTGCCAAGCTTCCTTTTATGTATAAAATCAAAAACTAAATCTTTAACCTGTTGCATCTGAAATTTCCATTCTGCTTTATTTGTGATAAATTTCTTCATGATGTGATGGCAGGTAATTCTTGTAAAACAGTCTTAGGGTAAAAAGACAGTAGTCATGTTTTTGAATTGGGTTTATTTCATAAATAACTTCTGGCAGTCCCAGTCACAGATTATGTTCCTGTTGGTTAGGTTCTTGGCTTAATCATTAATGTTTGTTTAATTCATTGTACATCTCAAGAATCTTTAACACCATGTATACCAGTAGTTTCATAAGAGAGTGGGGGGGTGGATGGGCAGGAAGAAGGGTAATGGGAAGGGGGTTTCTCTTACACAGAGATGTCCCCATTTCAGTAAACTCTACTCTGCGCTTGGAGAATCTCACTCCATCTATCTCTGCTGGATGTCTAGGTGTTAAGCTCTTCATCATGGGATTTGTGAATGGGAAAGAGACTTAAAATATACTTAAAATATTGTGTGTTTTAAAAAATGTGCTGCCCTGGAGCAAAGTTCCCTTTATTAGGTATAATTCCTAATGTGTATGTGGGGTGTCATTTATGAGAGAGCAAAAGATAGGCTCACTCATGATGCTTATAATGCATCCTGAAGGGAACAATAAATTAAAGTAAGTTTTATTGACAGATTATCTCTGTCATTTCTTCACCTCTTGAACTGAGATAGAAATGAGGGGTCTGGAAGAAGGCTCTAAAGGGATTACTATATAATAGCATTGTTTGGGAAGTGAAGAGGAACCAAATGGGTTTGCCCTTCACTTCTTCTCTTGTCAGTCTTATCCATTAAGGGGTCAAGGGGTGGATCAGATGGTGTGATGGAGGGGTGATAAGTGACTGCATTTGGGGGAAGGGGCTTTTTTGTGTACGTTAGCCTTTTGCTGGGAAACAACTGTATGTTTAGATCATATCCAAATTGGGTAAATAAAATTAGATTTTTCCTTATAATATAATTCACATTTCTCAGGTTTTGTCAGTCTGCTTCTTTTCTTTTCATTTTAATTTTGATTCAGTAAATAAGCTGCAGTGTCTATTATTGAGGCATTCTTCTTAGTCATTCAGTGATTGTTAAATCCACTGTGACTTCTTTTATTTACATTCAAGTCATAATCATTTCAAATCATTTTTTAAAAATTTCTAGCCACTACATTATTTTATTTTGCACTTTTATAAAACATTAATCAAATTAATCAACATCCTAATCAATATACAATAAGGATCTCGGGTGAAAAATCCTTTTATTGTATTTTACTGTAGATAAATTACTTAGTCATCCCCCACCCCTTATAAACATTACCTGTGTAATAAAATGGAAGTGTTGGATTAAGCTCATTCTATCTTATAAAACTCATCATTATTCAGGATTCATCATATGATTTTGTGGCAAAGAGAGAATATATTGTAGTTTTTGTTTAAAGCAGGGTCATTTCTAGAGGCATGGGGTATTATGTAGTATTCTTGGTTAGCTTGTTTCAGATTTGCTGTAGAAGAAAAGTCCCAGGCTCTTCAGGAGCCAACTCTGAGTTTGGCAGATGACTCTGAGTCAAGTAGAGAATTTTGCTTACAGACCTTTCAGAAACTGGGCTAGAGGGTTATAGTGATGGGGTTGCTTTGTTACTGTATCTGGCTTTGTGTCTTCTTCTCTCTGTTGCCACTATTAGAGGTATATCCACTTTTTAAGGCACTAAAGTCATACCAAAAATTCATATTCTTTGATATATTTTACAAACACACATTTATGAGGGATGTCCGGAAAGTATCCAGCCATTTAATATGAAAAATAGAGGAATTTAGGGCTGGATTTTTTTTCTGGACAGCCTTGTATGTTCAGCACTAACCATGTGCCCTTACTACTAAGACAGTATGAGATCTAGACCTTACTGTTAAGGGGCTACATACTTATTATACCAGGAACAACTAGAAAGTTATATAAATCAGGATGTAACAAAGGGCAAAAAGCATTTGGTTAAAATATATGCAATAGAAATTCAGGAGTAGAAATTAAACAGAAGTTGCAAAGGGTTAAATTATTGAAGGAGTGTTCATGGGAATTCAGAAATAATATCTCATGCTTATGTGACACAACAGGATGCAAAACTGTCATTATATTTAGTCCTTATTGTAATCTTATGAAGCAGCAGTGTATTCTCCTTATAAGTATGAAATCATCTCTAAAAGATGAGGAAATTGAGGGCCAGAGGGATCAGATTTTTTGACTGAGGTTACAGAGCTGGTAAGAACAGAGTTGAGATTTCATTCATTTTTTTTTTTTTCATTCATTCACTTACCAACTCTCTAGATATTTATTGAGTGTCTATATGTGCCAACCACTTACTAAGTTCTGTCTTGTTCTCTGGTCTCATTGTTTAGTAGACCTAAATTCAGATCTTTTAAGTCTATTTTTTTCCATAGTTTCCCTTAGTCTTGGGATGGACTCAGAAGATGGGTAGAAGTTAGATGAGCCATAGTTGAGTGATGGGTACTAGGTGAGAAGACACATAAGCAGAGTTGTGGAGGTAAAAATTAATATCATGTGCATGTGTTTTAAAGACAAGATTTAGAAAAAGGTGGTAAACAATTTAGGTAATTGATTGGAGGGGCTGTAAATTTTGAGTTGTGAGGGTCAGAGGATTAAGCTGTTTATGTAAGATGGCACAAGATTTTCAAAGTCATTGTGGGTCCCTATGGCCGGATTGCACTCACATTCTGATATGATACAAGATTGACCAAGAGTTATAGATAAACGCAGATGAGCACTGGATAAGGATTAGAAGAACCTAGATTATAGTTTCAAATTCATTACTTACTAGCTGTGTGATGTTAAATAAATAACCTCTGTGAGCCCCAACTTTTATATCTATATGTAAAGTTCTCTGTATAGGAACTGAACACAGGAGATACTTGTTTGTCTAATGAATGAATAAATGAACTAAGGAAAATAACATCTACCCAACCTATTTTTGTTGGTTATTGCAAGGATTGATACTTATGAAAGTACTCGTTAATGGTACTGTCCAAAATTTTAGAAAATTGTTACTAATAACAATAATTCTTGTGTATTCTCTGGTTATTATTGTTTATTTATTTCTTTTTTGCAGCTGCTGGACAAGGCCACATAGAGTGTTTGCAGTGGATAATTAAAATGGGAGCAGACAGTAATATTACCAACAAAGCTGGGGAGAAACCCAGTGATGTGGCTAAGAGGTATCCCTATCTGCTTTGTGTCTTTTCTTTTCAAAGCTTTGCATATACTCTTAAACTGAGAACTCTCTGAGGATTTAATAATTGGAGGACTGTTAAATGCTGATGGAATTTCACATATGAGGGCTATCCAGAAAGTATCCAGCCATCTCATGTGAGAAAGTATCCAGACATTTATGGCTGGATTTTTTCCAGACAGCCCTTGTGTGTCAATTCTTCTCTCTAAAGCAGTGGTTCTCAACTGGGAGGTGGTGTTGTCCCCTTTCCAGGGGGTAGGGTATTTGGAAATAAGTGGAAGTTTGTGTCAGTGACTATATACCATCACTAATATTTAATGAAGTCAAGCCCAGGAATACTTAAATGCTAAACGTTCTACAGTACTCACAATACTGGTGCACAACATAGAATTGTCCCGCCCAAATGCTGGTATCTGCTGAGAAATATTATGTGATGAAAAGGAGCAATCAAAAGGAGCCACATGGGTTTTGAAACAAATTTTGGTATTTACATTTGAATTAAATGTAACACCTATTGTTGAACACCTCCAGCTCATTCAGGTCAGATCCTCTAGGAATATTTGGTCCATCCATTTGTTCATTTGGTTGTTTTTTTATTCAACTTCCTATACACTTCCAAGTGTGACTGTTAGCACTAGTATTACAAAGATGAAAAATTAGTCCTTCCCTTCAGAGGAGCTTACAGTCTCATGGGGAGACAAATGTGTAAACATTATTATTAATTATAATGATTATATCATAATACATGTTAGGTGTAAGGCACAGTAAGAAATAGGAGAAACAGTGTCCAAGTCTTTCTATTTGAAAATTGTGGGGGAGAAATTAATACAAATAATGATAAGAGTTATTAGGGAAACTGTTGGGCGACGGAATTTATATGGAGGTCAGGGAAAACTTTTTATTTTTGAGGAAGCAATATCCTGACACTTGAAGGAGGAAGAGCTGTAAGATAACACTTGTATATTTGAGGAACTGTGTGTGGTTCAGAACTGCTTCTATCTAAAGTAGGAGCGTGGGCTAAAAGTTGCAAATGAGGCTTGGGGATCATGATCAACTCAGGCCCACTTTATTTTTATTTTAGAAAAGTTTTATCAAGGTATAATTGGCATACAGTAAAGTGCACATACTTATACATTACAACCTAATGAATTCTGATATGTGTATATACCCATGAAACCATCACCACAATCAAGATCATCTCCAAAGCCTCCCTGTGCTTTTTTGTAACCTCTTTCCCTCCCACTGTTCCCCACTACACCTCCCCCAAGCAAACACTGATCTGCTTTCTGTCGCTGTAAATAAGTTTGCATTTCTAGAATTTTATATGAATGGAATCAGGCAGTACATGCTCTTACATATCTGGCTCCTTTCACTCAGCATAATTATTTTGCGATTCATCCATATGTGTTAGTAGTTCATTTCTTTCTTACAGCAGAGTGCTATTACATTGGACATAAAATTCCATAGTATTCCATAGTTTGATTATTCACTAACCTGTTGAAGGAAATCTTGATTGCATCCATTTTTTGATGATTATGAATAAAGCTGCTATAGACATTCATGTATAGGTTTTTGTGTGAACATAAGTTTTCGGTTCACTTAGGAGTGAATACTTAGGAGTAAGATTGCTAAGTCATATGCTAAGGGTATGTTTAACTGCCAAAGTGCCTTCTAAAGTGACCATACCAATTTACATTCCCTCCAGAAATGGATAAGAGTTTCTTCTGCTCTTTATCTCGCCGGTATTTGATATTATCAGATTTTTTGATTCGAGTAATTTTAATAGGTGTGTTATGGCAACTCATTGTTTTAATTTGCATTTTCCTAATGGAAAATGATTTTGATTTTGAGCATCTTTTCATATACATATTTGCTATTTGTGTATCTTCCTTTTGTCCACTTTAAAAATTGGGTCATTTTCTTACTGTTGCATTGTAAGAGTTCTTTATATATTCTGGATACTAGTTATTTCTCACATTTTTGTTTTGCAAAGATTTTTCTCCTGATATGGCATTTTTTTCATTCTCTTAACAATGTCTTTGAAGAACAGAAATTGTTATCAATTTGTTCTTTTATGGATTATGATTGGTATGACATCTAAGAAATCACTGATTAACAACACAAAGTTACAAAGATTTTCTCCAGTTTTCTTTTAGATGTATACTTTTAGGTTTCACATTGAGATTTATGATTCATTTTCAGTTATATTTATATATATGCATACTGTGAGGTATGCATCCAAGTTTTTCTTTTAATGTGGTTATCCATTCGTTATAGCTCCATCTGTTGAAAAGGCTGTCCTTTCTCCACTGTATTATCTTTGTGTCTTTGTCCAAGTCAGTTTTCCATGTATGTGTGGTCTTGTTTCTAGACTCTGTATTTTGTCTCTTGATCTATTTGTCTATCTTTCTAGTAAGATCACATGGGTGATTTGGTACTATGGGTGTATCTGGAGTTATTTATAATTTCTTGCCCACATTTCTTTGTCATTCATGCACCAAAATGTTAGGTGTGAATGTAGTGTTATAGAAATAACTTTGAGTCTAGCATAAAGCAAGTACTCAGTAAATGATAGCTGTTACATTGTAACCTAGTAATAGAGATAATGAATGCTACTAACTTTACAATTTCCTACATATGTTTATTACTATATATTACTGAGTTGTAGTACCTAGTAGAAGGATATATGTGTTCATATGCATGTGGTTATGTAAATATGTGAAAAAAAATAGAATGTGAGGTTTTGGTGTTTAGTGAGTAATTCTACACGTCCTAAGAGAAAGCATTAAACATTTCAGTTAGCACAACTATGAGAAAAATGTGCAGATTTCATGTAGTTACAACAACAATTCCAAAACCAAGGGTATATTACTGGAAGCTTCATAGAGATGTGGGAAAGATCAAAGAAAATAGAAAATGTGGATGGAAAAGTCAATTTTCCATTAATTTCAAGCCATACCAAGGGTTTTGGGTTGAGGGAAGATGAAGATTAAGGGGGCTAATACTATAGTTAGCCCTGAAACTGGAACCAGAATTAATTCTACAATCTAAATTAGGCCATCAAAAAAATTAATAAATGCAGGTAATTTAGTAGGATGGTTCTAGGCTTTTGGTTGAACAGCTGTGTTTGGGGCATATTCTTTTGATATTGGGTCTTTCTCCAGTTGGGTTTTGCCAATAAAAATTATGGAATTAGTCTTTAATATGACTGCTTGTTCTTAGTATGTAGTAACTGTTTGAGTTTCCCATGTAGCTAGATATACCATATTCTGCCCTGTATAATGCACACCCATGTTTTTGACCCAAACTTTCAGGGAAAATAATCTTCTGTTTTAATTTTGTAATTCAAATTTTATTTGCTTATATATAGGTACTTGTTTTTTGTATTATAAAGGAATTTTAGCTTTATTTTTAAACATAACTCATATATAGAATATAAAACTGAAAGCAACAAAGAAACAAAACTCATGGATACAGTCCTGAGTTTACCTGAGTAAAAATGTGGAGGGGTAGAGGGGAGGAGGAAGGGGTGTCATACATGTGGTGATGGAAGGAGAACTGACTCTGGATGGTGAACACATAATGCAGCACATAGACTATGTACTATAGAATTGTACACCTGGAACCTATGTAATTTTTACTAACCAATGTTACCCCAATAAATTTAACAATAAAAAACAATTATTATATTCTAGGGTATTATTTTGCATATGGATATCATTATTGATTTCTAGAGTTACACATTAGCTCATAACTATGTTTTAAAAGAATTAAAAATGTTTTAAAAGAATTAAAAACATTTATATAGATGCAGAATTAGTACTACCCATGTATAATGTGCACCCTTATTTTTCCCTCACAAATTTGGGCAAAAAAGTATACCTTATATATGGCAAAATACAGTAGTGCATCAAATTGTCCCTAATCTTCAGATACAGTTTTGCTCCTTTACTGGTGGGTGAGTTAGTGGCATAATGTCCGGAGTTTAATTCCCTAAATTAAGTGCAGTCTGCAGTTGCAATTTGAAGATTGTGGATCTTTTTAACTGTTGATTCTTTTCAACAGGTTTGCTCATTTGGCAGCAGTGAAGCTATTAGAGGGCTTACAGAAATATGATATAGATGATGAGAATGAAATAGATGAAAATGATCCCAAGTTTTTTATAAGACATGGTGTTGAGGGAAGCACTGATGCCAAGGAGGATTTATATCTTAATGAGTCGGATAAGACAGATGCCAGAAGTAAGTGTGCCAACTCTTGTGATTTATTCTTTAAGAAATACAATAGCCAGTTTTTACTACAAATCTGGGAATTATCCTAAAACCAATTACTGTATACAAAGTAAAATACTTTGATTTGGTGGTAGAATCAGAACTAGTACAATTTTTGTACATGGGGTTATTGTACATATAAAATATGTTAAGACATGATCTCTCTCCTTCACAGAGGAAAACATTATATAAGAGGAAACATTATTTAAGTGGATCATAGGAAATAGGGAAAGAGGTATCTCGAGGATTCCATGGTTAGCTGGCATATGATTTTTACAAATAATAATAGCAAATATTTATTGAATGTCTACTATGTGCCAGATACTGTTGTAGGTATTGGAGAAACAATGAGCAGTACAAAACCCCCACCCTGCCACCAAGAACTTAAATTCTGGTTGTGGTGGTGGTCAGGGGAGGGTGACAGATAATTAATAAGAAAACAGATACTAAAGAAAATAAAGTAGGGTTGTTCTATAGATAAGCTAATGCTTAGACAAGACCTCTCTGAGGGGCTGACACTTGTGAAGAGACCTTAATAATGAGAGTGAGCCATATGAAAATCTTGGAAGAATATTCCAAGCAGAGTACAAAGGTGATAAGGTGGAATTGAGCTCGATCGGTGTGGCTGGTGTAGAATCACCAAGGAACTGGTGACAAATAAGATCGGAGATATAAGCAGGGGCTCAATCAAATCAATAGGATCTAATAAGGATTTTGTATTTAGATTACGTTTATATAGAAAGCCATTTATGGGTTTTGAAGTGGGGATGTTGTGATCTGATTTGTGTTTAAAAATATCACTGTAGTTGCTGGATGGAGAATAGACTTGGAGGTGGGGGAGAGCATAGCACTTTAGGTGCATTATGAATATGTGGGAAGAGAATATACTCATCTGCCAATATAAGGTTAGAGGAGGTTCCTGATATAATTTAAATTTGCCAAGAAAGCTGACTTGTAATTGTACAGGAGCAGATGCAGAATATCTGCACAGATTTCCTGGGCTCCTAGAATCAGTGATGTGGGTCTGCAACCACTAGTGACGCTGGAAATCTCCATTCTTGTTTTGTTTCAGCCTTTTTATACCAAAAGCTCTCACCACCATTCCAGAGGAACTTGCATAAAGATAAATTTATTTCCCCTTAGGATAATACTTCAATGTATCAGGCTTTTTTGTTTCTTCGTTCAAATTCAGTGTTAGTAAGACCATACTTTATCTGGAGGGTGGTTTGGGAGAAGGCCGAATCAGGATCCAGCTGGCTTTGACTATTTTTGCCTGTACATTTCCAGTGTTGTGGGAAGCCCACTTTCCCTTCATGGGGCAAAAGTAGAAGCAGGGAGGTCAGTTAGGGGGCTGTGACCTTAGTTCAGGAGAAAGTTGATGGTGGCTTAGACTAGGGTGAGAATGATGGAGAGGGTGAGAAATGGTGAGGTTTGGGTATATTTAGAAGATGGAGCTGATAGGATTTGCTGATAGATTTGGACATGAAAATGAGAATAATCATAGTTGACTATTAGATTCTTGTTCTGGGCTTCTGGATAGTGAGTTTACGACGACTATTCACTCAGGATAGAGTAGCAGGGAAGCCTTTTCAGAAGTGGAATTTTTATTTTTCCTTAAAAGATGGCCAGGATTTAGATAGGCAAAAACAGATAAAGAAGGCATTCCATTCATCCAACATACATATGAATGTGTAGTGTGTGCACAGCCCTGGACTAGGGAAGATAGCCATGCATCAGAAATAATCCTGCTTTCTGGAATTCAGAAAACATTCTGAACCTGCTCAATATATTCTTAAAAGAAGTAACTGAAATTGTGTATCAGTTTTCTTACTCTTCCACCATTCAACCTACGTTTATTGAGTACCTGTTATGTGTCAGGCACTGTTCTAGGTGCTAGGGTTACATTGGTAAACAGATACATCATTTCTCCATATTTGCTTGTTGCCTTATTTTTTATTTTTTTAAAGCTATAAAAAGTCTTCATCATCTGCTCTTTGATTCCTACATTAACAATGTTGATAACCACATTTGTTAGTGGGATATCCTAAAATAGTTTTGTGGTTTTATAACTAAATAAAACATACTTTTTAATTTTTTTCTTTTATATAAGTTGTATTATGGAGACATATGCCAGAGATTTAATTTTCCTAATCACCAATGAAGGGCAGTCTTATTTCATTGAATGGTGTCTTCATATGCTTGGACTGTCATTAACAAAATGTCACTGAATTCCCATATCATGTCTGGCTGGGTCTGTTTCTGGTGAGGACACTCTTTCTGGCTTGGAGATGGCCATCTTCTCTCTGTGTCCTCATGTGGTGGAGAGAGAGTGCGCCAGCTCTCTGGTGTCTCCTATAAGGACACTAATCCCTTCTGCCCAGGGCCCCACCCTTATGACCTATCTAACCCTTATTACCTTCCAAAGGCCCTTTCCCCAAATACTATCACATTGGGAGATTAGGGCTTCAACCGTAGGAACTTTGAAGAGACAGAAACATTGAGTCATGACAAGTGGTAAAACATCAAGGTACTCCAAATGAGTGAGAAAAGTGGGGGTGTTTCTGTTTCTTAAGGGGACATGTGATTAGGTTGATGCAAATGAATATCCAGGAGCTAGGAGGACAGCAGCTCATCTCAGTGTTATATTTATACTTGAACATACTGGAACTAAATTTAAGCTGGTAATTGGTGCAAATTTTACTTTCTGTAGCATTTTTACTGATGGCACAGTTACTAGATGTAACTCTCCTGCCAGAATTTTTATTCTCCAAAACCCTAATAATAATGGTTTGTACTTCTGTAGTGTTTTACAAAATTTACAGAACACTTCCACATGTATCATTCACAGTAAGCCCTTGAGGTAGGTAATATCTCTGTTTTCGATCTCAAAGAATGCTCACTTAGCATGATATCCTCATTTGATAGGTTAAGAGCCTGAAGTCCAAAAAAGCTGAGTTACTTGTCCAGAGTGACACAGTGACTAGAAGCAGGGCTTTTGGATTTACCCATGTGGTGCCCATGTCATCACATGCATTGCTTCCTGAGAGAATATTTTCTTGCCACATAAGCCTCATTTTGCCTGTTATGATACTTGGTCAGAGAGCCATGATTCATAGGCGTGGATGAGAGCAGTTTCAGTGGTGCTCTTTCGTAGAAGAAAGGTGAGAAGAATCTCTTTGAACTGAGGCTAGCCAAAACAAAGGCAGCTGTAGTAAGTAAGTAGGGCTTGGGCATTGGATTCAGACATCAGAGCCTCCTCATTCTCTGGGAAGTATTTTCAGTTATTCTGGCACGAAGAAGCAGTTACACTATATTCTCTAAGGAAAATTTCTAATTTATGTCTAGATCAAAAAACATATTAATATCACTTCTTGGCCTTTTGGCTAAGAACGTGTAAAAAACATATTAAGAGCTTTTCCAGAACATTGTCAGGTAGACCCTTACTCTGCAGGGAATGGTGGAAGCATTTTTTTCTCATGAATGTAACCAAGGGCAGACCTGAAGATCCTGATAGCAGGGGCTCCCAACAGATAGCCCTCCATAGATCACCTCACAATGAGGCTCAGGCTTAATGATTCCCCCAGAATTTCCTGACAGCTGTATTTTAAATAGCTTTATTTAAATATAATTTACATACCATTAATTTATCTATTTAAGGTATACAATTTAGTGGTTTTAATGTATTCATAGATTTATGCTACCATTACCACAATAAATTTTATAACATTTTTATTACCCCCAAAAGAAATCTTACAACCATTAGTAGTCACTTCCTATTACCCCAGTGTCTAGGTAACTGCTAATCTACTTTGTGTCTCTGTAGACAACTCTGGGCATTTCATATGATTGGAATGATACCATATGTGGTCTTTTGTGACTGGCTTCTTAGACTTAGCACAGTGTTTTTAATGTTCATGCACATTGTAACATGGGTCAGTGATTCATTCTTTTTTATTGTCACATAATTCTTGTATGGATATACCACACTTTATACATCATTCATTAGTTGATAGACTTCAGATTGCACATTTTGGCTATTATGAATAATGCTGCTGTGAATATTTGTGTACACATTTTTGTGTAGACATATACTTTCATTTCTTTTGGGTATATATCTAGGAGTTGGAATTGTTGGGTCATCTGGTAACTCTATGTTTAACATTCTCAGGAACTTCCAAACTGCTTTCCAAAGTGACTGCACCATTTTATATTCCCACCAGCATTGTATGAGGGTTCTAGTTTCTCCACATCCTTTTCCAATACTTGTTATTGTTTGTCTTATTATAGCTATTTTAGTGAGTGTGAGGTGGTATCTTGTAATTTTGATTGGTGTTTCCCTGATTAATGATGTTGAGTATTTTTTCATGTATTCATTGACCAGTTGTGTATCTTTGGAGGAATGTCTATTCAAATTTTTGCCTATTTTTCAACTGACTTGTTTATCTTTTTGTTACTGAGTTGGAAGAGTACTTCCAGCTTTAAGTCCCTTATCAGATACATAACTTGCAGACATCTCCTGTTTTATGGGTTGTCTTTTAACTTTCTTGCTGATGTCCTTTGTAGTTTAAAGGTTTTTAATTTTGATGAAACCCAATTTATCTATTATTTTGTTGTTTGTGCTTAGATTACTTATTGTTGGTTGCATTCAGAATTAGCAAGGACTTAGAACTGCAGGAAATGAGTGGTTGATCTATAGGATTTTAGTTTCTTTTGAAATTATTTGAGTAAGAAGTACCTCTGAGGAGGATCATTGTCAATGAATTACAAAATTTTCAAAAGATGTTTCAGAAAGGACCAAGAATGTGGCAAGAACAGTTTTGTACTGTGGTGTGTTTGGTGCATACAAATGTGCTCTTACACCTTTGTTATACAAAGTGGCTCTCTGGTGCCTAGTTGGGGTGCTATATATGAAGTCATATGCTATTTTCTTGTCTCTATTTAATTTTATTCCAGAGAAAACCCTAAAGGACTAGATGACCTCTTCTTGGGATACTAGGTTTTGCCAGAGCATCTTACTTGAGACTGTTTGGATTTCTTGTCATGTCAGACTTCTGGGAATTGAGCTTCAATTCAGAACATTTTTTTAGTGAATTATGTTTAGGACCATTGTATTATAGCACTTTGTAACCATTTTAGGTTTGACTCCTGGATTAACATTCCTGTTAAAGATCACCCAGCATCCACGTAATCACCTTCAGTGACAAGACATTCACTGTTGCCTAGAGGGCCCATTTCCATCTTTTGATAAGGTCCTTGTGAGGATTAATGTATAAGTACTTAGTGTAGTGTCTTGCACGTGGTAGGTACCCCACAAATACGTAATAGCTCTTACTGTTTTTGTTGAAAAGTTTCTCCTTAGTTGAGATAAAAATCTCTTTTCTTGGAACTTATCCCAGTTAATCCTGATCCTTACTCCTGATGAACCCATAGAACAGCTTTTTCAACAGGTAGCCTTCAAGTAATAAAGAATTATTATATAAGCTCAATAGTTACAGTTCTTTTGATCTTTTCTTTTATGTAACTTTTAAAAATCCCCTCTACTTGCTTGCTAGTAGTTACAGTGGTTCCCAAACCTGTCTGCCCATCAGAATTGTCTGAAGAGTTGTAGGCAAAAAATAAAAAAAGAGTTGTAGGTCTGATACAGGGCTCAGACATGTACATTTTAAAAAGGCACCCCAGTTGGTTTTGATGTATGCAGTTTGGAACCTGCAGCTCTAACCTATTGAAAGAGAAATAAGAATGGTGTTAGGGAGCAAAGGCTGTAAAGTAGGATTTCTCAACTTCTACACTATCGACAATTTGGGTTACATATTTATTTGTTGAAGGGAGCTCTCCTCTATGTTTTAAGATGTTTAGCAGCATCCTGAGCCTGTAAATGCCAATAGTCTGTTCTCCTAAACCCACCAAGTTTACAAGCAAAAATATATCCAGATGCTGTCAAATATTTCTTGGGGAGAAAATCACCCCGGTTGAAAAGGACTATCACAAATGAGAAAAATCACAGTTTTGATAATGGAGAACAGCCACAAGTAGCTCTCAAAACAGTTCCTTCTTTCAGTATCCTTTTGCATAGATATTATGAGTAAAGTTTTGGGGCTGGGTTAGTTTTTGTTTATTTTAAATAAATGCAGCATATTTCAGGTCTTCCAATTTTCTGACATACAGATTATGCATGGTCCTGTAATATATCACTAGTCCTAAAACACTGCTAGTGTTCTATAAACCTTTTTGTTCATAGTATTAATAGTCATGACTATCTGATACATCCTCCAATAGCAGGAAAAGAGTTCTCCATTTAGGTTTTTAATTGATTGTTCATCCTAATATTCTGTTCCTGATAGCTGTCTTTCTCTGTATATGCCACTCTCCCTCTACCTGCTTTCCCAAACCACACAGAAACTGACTCTACAGCAAGAATACGTTCCAGGACTGGCATCCTGTGGGCACATGATGTTAACTGTCTAGACTACATTCCTGTTCAACTCTGTCTTACAGTGAGAGCTTATAAGAAAGTTGTAGAATTGAGACACCTCCTGGAAATTGCTGAGAGCAACTATAAACACTTGGGAGGGATTGCAGAAGAAGATCTGAAGCAGAAGAAAGAAAGACTGGAGTCTGAAAAGTAATGTCCTCAAAACTTTAATAGTTTGTCTTTAGTTGTCTCTCTAAATGACTTGAGGGTTTGTTGACTAACAACTTTTTTTTTTATCCCTGTCAGTGGGTTTAAGATTCTATTCTATTTTCTTCCAAAGCCCCCCAAATGGAGGTGTTAAGATTTTTTTATTGTGGTAAAATACACATAACATAAAATGTATCATCTTACCTGTTTTCAGTAGTGTTAACTACATTCACATTTTTGCACAACCTTTCTCTAGGACTCTTCATTTTCCAACACTGAAACTCTATACGGAGTAAAGACTTTTGTTCAGATCACAGCTGCTTCGAGGTTTTCAACCAACACAGTCTCTAACCATCCCTGTCACATTGGACTGCTTACTCATGAACCTGAGACCCAGTCCTGTATTCACTGACCCATCAGAGAATGCTCTTATGTCCAGAGGCAGTGAGCAGTTGCATCCTTTCCTTCCTGTTCCCTGAGTTGGCCCTCTGCACACTTGGTGCCTTAATGAACTAACAGCTACTGGAATAGAGGATGCCTAGTATTTGTTTATTTCCTCCCAGGGCCTCCCTGCTTGTCTGTTTCAGAGTGGACAGAGAACAAAGAAAGACAGGAGAAGAGACTTTGGGTCTGTAAAGAACAGCACATGTGGATTCTGTTCTTTCTCCTTTGCTTAGGTGTCTTTCCCTCATTCTCTGAAAACCTCCTGTTTCCCTTTCCTCCACCCTCTTCTGAATCTAGACTCAGTAAGAGGTCTGGTCAGTATATTCAGAGTAACATCTAAATCTTTGATAAGGATTGATATGGTTATCCTTCCATGAGTACTTGGCAATTTGAATAGAAGACAAATCCTTAAGCCAAAATACTCTACCTCTTAGTGGGATTTTAGACAGTAAAAAGCTGTGGCAGACCAAAAAAAGATAGGCAGAGCATGCCAAAAAAAGTATACACATTTTAGAAAGGAAAAAACTGCACTAAAATTATAATATTCAATATATACCAATAACAAAATATGTATACAAGTCACATTTGACTGCTGCAATTACACGAGGTGCTCAAAGTAGTTACCACCAGCCTCCAGACACTTCTGATTATGGAGAACTACTGCTTGAGTGACATTGACCAAAGTGTCCACTTGTATTGCTGCACATGCCATTTCAGTTTGTTACCAAGGTACCACCAGTGTAGCCTTATGTAGAAGTCAAGGGGTGTTAAGTCAGGAGAACGTGGGGGAAACTCAAACAACGTTCTCGAATTTCAAATACCACTGCAAAGTGGTCTTATGGTCCTCAAACAACAACTGTCTTCACTGTTTTCTTTGACTGTCCTGCCGGTTGCATAGTGACACTAGCATTCATTTGATTAATGCCATCTTTTGAGCCTTGTTACCATTGTTACCATAATTCAATCCAACTTCAAAAAGTAATACATAGATAACATCTTTTAAAATGTGTATACATTTTTTTGGCACCCTTGTGCGTATACTTTTTAATCAGTGGGCTTCTTGGTGTTTCACAAATCACATCATATAGTTAGCTGTCCATTTCCTCTATACTGATTATAGTGTTTTGAGATGTGGAACATTTTTAGTATTGGCCTTTGCCTAAGAGCCTAGCTGAAAGTTTTTAGATTCCCTTGTGTCTAGAAAAATACTTCACAGTGGAGTAATTCTTTCCTAGATAATGAGCTTTAAATTTTGGTTTTGTTTGTGTCTCTTCTAAGGCAGATTACTGTTGTTACAGCTGCTTGTGTTACTTTGAGCACTACCATATGCTAGACTTATGTTACATAAGCCTCTTATATTACATTATCTCATGCAATCTTCATAGCTCCAAGAGCTCCCTACACAGGTTAGGAAACCAGGATTTAATAATGTAGAGGTTAAGTTACTTGCATAAATGTGGGTGGGGTGGGGTATGTGGGGGAGTGGAGCCAGGATTTGAGCCTGAGTCTATACGACTGCAGACCTGTTATCTAAGATCATTAGGGTTTACCATTTTTAATTCTGATGATCACATGTCAGTATGAAATGGTTATAATATTGATGTGATTTTGAACAGAATTTTTAAAAAAAGATTGCTCCAGTTTTTATGCCAGAATGCAGTTTCGTTTCAGCTGAGAGAGACTGCAGTGTTTCTACTGAATTCGCTTTAATTCTTCTCTAGCATTTGTTCCCCACTTTGCATTGAGTACATCTTACCACACTCTTTGGATACAAACTCCTGATCTTAGATCTAATTGTAAAGAAAGGTGGCTCCGTGGCGCAATGGATAGCGCATTGGACTTCTAATTCTAATTGTAAAGAAAAACTGGGTGAGTACTGGTTTGAGGGATGTCCTTTTGTTTTTGTGGTTATCCATTAGCCCAAACTCACAAAACAACAAAGCATGGTTGTATTACCCTGTCCTCAGTCCTAGGCATTTACAGCAGACATTCTTCTTCCCTATCCCCAATCCTACCGCCACACACTGCCATACCAGAGCTACTGCTGTGTTCTCTCAGGCTGCCCTCCCGGGCACCTCATCCAACCTAGCATGCTTTGGGAATTCTCTTCTCCTCACCATCCAGTAATAAGGCCGGGAAAACAAAAACAAAAAACAAAACACAACACAACAAAACAAAAAACCCCTGGTTCAAGTTACATTATCTCTTACCTGGATTTATTTTCTTATCTTCCTGGTGTATCTCCTAGCCCCTAATTCTCTGCCCCCATAACCTGCAGTCTGTTCTCAACACAGCCTCTAGGGTAAATTTTTTACGGCCTAAGGCAGATAAATGTCACATACTGTTGACTGAAAGAAGCCAGGCACACAAAAGTCTAAAATGTACAATTTCATGTATAAGCGTAGGCAGAACTAATCTAACGTGACAGATACTCAGAACTGTGGTTGCCTATGGAGGTGAGGATTGCCTGGGACGAGCATGAGGGAACTTTTGAGGTGATAATCAAAACTCATTGAATTGTTCACTTGATATTGATGTATTAATATATTTCACTCAAAGTAGATTTTCTATCATTAAAACAAACAAACAAACAAACCAGAAGCAAAACCAAACCAAACAAATCCAAGTCAGATTATGCCATTCTCTGCTCAGAGCCTGCAGTGGCTTCCCATTTCACTCAGAGTAAAAGCCTAGGTCCTTGCTATGACTTACAAGGCTCTTTTTCTGGATCCGTTTTTCTCTCCCTTTTATATTTTAGGCTACTTCAGCCACCTTGGTCTCTTCCGACTGGTTTTCTTCCAATCCACCAGACACTTCTGCCTTAGTACCTTTGCCTTTGCTGTTCCCTCAGTGTGGAATGCTTTTTCCCTGGATGGCTACTTGATTAGCTGTCTTACTCCCTTTGGGACTTGGCTCAAAAATCTTTTTCTCAGTAAGGCCTTCCCTGGCCACGTGTATGAAGTGTTAACCTCCTCTTCAACAACATTTTATATTAATCTTTCTTGCTTTATTTTTACTCCCTGAGTGTTTATCACCTTCCAACATACCATATTTACTTACTTATTTTCTTTACTCTCTGTCTTCCTCCACTGAGCCCGTGAGGGCCGATTTGGATTGTTCACTGTGTAGCGCCAATGTCTAGAACACATAGTAGGCTCTCAATACCTATGTGTCGAATAAACAATTACTTTTTTATTTACCTTAAATACAATGCATGAATGCTTTTCACTATTACAAAATAATATTTAGTTCACATTGGAGATTGATTGAAAAAAATTTCTTTTGACAGGACTATCCAAGAGCTGCAGAGCCAGCTGGAGTATGAACGACTACGTAGAGAAAAGTTAGAGTGTCAGCTGGATGAGTGCAGAGCAGAGGTGGATCAACTCAGGGAGACCCTGGAAAATATTCAGGTCCCCGACTGTGTGGCTGTGGTTGGTGTACACATTTGTCTTTCTCAAGAAGTAGTATACAAGAGTAGCTGAGAGTATAAGCTTTGCACTGGAGGTGTTTGGATTTGAATCCTGGCTATAACTTTTTGTGGTTTGAACAAGTCATTTAACTCCTCTATGCCTTAATAGAGGAGTTAACTGGACATAATAATTTATACTTTCTAGAGTGTTGTAAGGATTAAAGGAATATATGTACACACACACACACACACACACACACACACACACAAGGGTGCCAAAAAAATGTATATATATTTTAAGAGATGCTTTCTATGTATTACGTAAATACTGATGGTAACCACTTTGAGCACCTCTTGTAATTGCAGAAGTCAAATATGACTTGTATTCATCTTTTGTTATTGGTATATATTATTACAATTTTAATATAGTTTTTTACGTTTTTAAAATGCGTATACATTTTTTGGCAGCCTCTGTATATGAAAATATAACTATATTAAACTTTATGTGCATGCATACATTTATTGGGGTGCCAAAAAATGTATACACATTTTAAGCGATGTTATCTATGTGTTACTTTTTAGAGTTGAATTGAATTATGGTAGCAATGTGTAGTATGATGTTTGCTCAAAAGATAACGTTAATCAAATGAATGCTAGCATCACCACATAACAGGTAGGACAGTAAAAGAAAATGGCAGAAGCATGGTTGTCATTCGAGGAGCGTCAGACCATTTTGAAGTGGTATTTGAAATATTTTTTATAAGCAGAGTAATCAATAAGAATTTTAAGACAGAGAGTATATTCATTTTGACTGCTTTAACATTCTAAATAGCCAAAATAAGTGCTTTGAATGGAATGCACAGAAGAAAGCTCCAGCTCCTCAAAAGAGCAATTTTAAGAATAGAAAGAAGCCAACATGGAAGTTGTCTATCCTTCCTTCATTCAGATTACAGAGTAACAAAAATATTTGTAACACTTTACAGACTTCTTTCACATATTATCAAATGTCATTTGATCGCCCCTTTTTTAACATCTGAGGAAATGGAGGCTCAGAGAGGTTAAGTGACTTGTCTAATACACACAACTAGTATTGACTTTCTAACTTTTGATTCCATGACCTTAACTTTTTTCATATTCTCAGCTGGAATTATGGATTTGGGATTAGAATATAGGTCTAGAATATAGATAGATGCTTAGAGTGATAGATAAAAAGTGTAAATATGTAGAAGGAAGCTAAAAAGAAAGTGGGATGAGAAACAGATATAAAAAACAAGTACATAAGGGCAGGTGGAGTATAGAAAATCGAGTAAAAGTGACAGCAGGAAACTCCATGGTGCTTCCATTTCATGCCAGGTGGTCTCAGAGTAGAGCAAGTAGAAAGTGCACTAGGGGAACGTTGACCCTCACTGTCTTCCATGAGTGAAGACAGCCATGCTGTGGCCCTTGGGGGCAGCTCATATGACAAACTGTAGGGATTCCAGTACATTTCATGGTTTCCTTCCATAGGGAATTTTTTTTCTCTAGTCACATGCATGAGTGAATTCTGCTCTATACCTGTATCACCTCAAATCTGATCTCCAGTGGCTTTTAAAAATTTTTTGTACAAACTCGTCATTACTGTTTTTAATAACCACTTTTAAAATAATAAAATAATATGTGTTTGTTGTAAAATATTAAAAACAGGGCAGACATTCCTCTCCATACCGAGTTCTATTCTCCGAAGGAAGCTACTGTTAACAATTTGGTACGTCTCATATTAGATGAAGTTCTATCCATCTACAAACTTGTGTATTTCTATGCACATACAAATTCAAACACTTTCTCTGGGTTTTGGTATGTCCCCAATGCTTAATTTTCCAAGAGATGTAATTAATTATAAACACATAATCAATTTTCTTCATTGTTGCAATGTTCATCTGTCCCACCCTTAGCCTCTGTGGAAACTGGAGTATGAAGGGACCAGCCTGTGCGGCCATGTCGTGCTGGTGTTCCCTCTCCACCCGGTGGCAGGAATTCTCTCAGTCGCTTCCCTCAGTCTCTTCAAAGGCAGAAAATGTTCTCTAGATGCCTAGGCCTTTTGGAGATCACCAAAGCTGCACACTTTTTGAGTTGTTCCAAATTGATTGTCTACGTAGAACATTTTAGTTTTTTTAGCTATTTAAAACATTATTTTCTTGCAGAGAGGCATCTGTTTTGAAGGTGGGGTTTGATTTCGTACTCTTAAAACCTCACTCTCTAACAACGTGTAGGCTTTCAGGAGAGCCACATCAAGGTCCCTGGACTCTGGGCCTGTCGTTTTTTTGAAGGCCTGCTCTAGGTTATCTAATTTTTGTTAATGAGCAAATGTCACTGACTTTTAATGGCAGCTGCAGCCTAGGTTCTGCTTATTTTCTGTTCTGCTGAAGCTACTGAGTCTCAATTTCCTCATCTTTAAAATGAGGGTAACATATCTCATGACATTGTATTGATGTTAAAGGAAATACTGAAGTATTTTCTGTCTAACAACGTATGTAGTATTATACTCTCCTCTTATATCCTTTTCTCCTTTTTCCTTTCTTTCCATTTTCTGTATCTGAGTTTATAATGCCCATTTTTGCCAGTCTTTAAGAATTTAGATATGTAACATCTTAAGTTTTAAATACTTAAAAGTTTTAAATATTTTTTAATATAAAAAATGCAGTGGAGAAGGCTATGGGTCATCAACACTGAAATTAGTGATTGTCATTTTAGAGAATACCTACTATTATACAACAGTGAGTATGCTAAAAAATATATGTCAACTCACCTATTTTTCACAGCAGTCTTCTTATGCAGGTGGTATCCTCATTTTATAGCCGAAGAAATGAGCTAATCAAAGTTAAGTAACTTGTCAAAGTCACACAACACAGAGAACCCAGGTGACATACGAACACTGTTTGCATTTTAGTTAGCAACATGTTGTGAAATGTTAGTGTAAAATAGAAGCAAAAATAACAAGATGTTCTCTTTCGGGGATGTATTGTATTAGGTAGGGATAGTACTGGGTGGTTTCTCAAGGTGCCTCCCAGTCTTAAGAATGAGCACAACATGGTGCACTGATACTTCAGCTATGCAAAATCTTAAAAGAAATTTAATCCGGAGTTGAAAACATTAGTATTGTTTTTTTCTTTTGGAACAGATAATGTAGAAAGATGAAAATGTGTCTGGGATAGAAATCTTATTTGGCTCTCTTCCTTTGTTTGTAGGAAGATGATAGTTCTTATGAGTCAAGCAAAGAGAAGAGGGGAGTGAAGAAAAAAGTGTCTTCTGGGGGCGTTTTTGTGAGAAGGTACTAATCACTGAAATAAATTTAAATAAACTTGCTTGATTTTTTCCTCTTAAAATGTTTATTTATATAAACTCCTCTCAGAAGTACTCTGATATACCATTACTCCAATTCTGAAGGCAGAAATATGTTGTTATACATAACATCAAAGGGATTGTTGAAATTATATGAACTCAGCTGTACTCCCCCTCCCAATATACTCTTTTATATATTTATGTAGGTAAATCAAGATTCTAGATTTATGAGTATTAATTTTGCAAATATTCATATAATTTTAAAAATACAGTATGGTATTTTTAAAATACAATCTAGTAATCAAAAGAAATCCAGTTCTAGATGTTAATATTAAAAATTATTCTATATTAAAGTTATCAAAAGTTTTATTATGGCTTCATAATAGAATTATAATATTTCTTTTACTTTCTAGAGAGTACCATTTATTACTACTAGTGTAGATATGGTTGCTTTTTTTTTTTTAACTTTTCAAATGACTTGACTGTTAAAAAACATCTGGAGAAAATGGAACAAAAGGCCAGTAGGTTTTAGAAAAGGACAACTTTACATCACCAAATATCTCACACAGGTAAGTTTACAAAAAATGAAAATCAATGCTTTTAATTTATTTTTATTGTTAGACTTATTGGGGTGACATCTGTTAGCAAGGATTACATAGGTTTCAGGCATACAATTCTACAGTGCATTGTCAACTTGTTGTGTAATAAGTTCACCACCTAATATGACTTCTTTCTCCATCACCATATATTTAGAAAATCAGTGCTTTTTAAAAGGAAAAAAAACCATAATGTGTGGTTGCTAATAATACCCATTTAAATAATCTTTAGAATTCAACTATTGTTCTGTCTTGCAAGCTCTATAAGAAAGGAATATAGTCATTGGAGAGAACAAAAAACACATGATTTTATTATTTCTTTTTTTCCCCTTGACTTTGCTCACTAAAAAACAACCATGGCATATTTCATTTCAGTTCTGACTTCAATTCCTCACGTTTCCCACCCACCCCCTCCTCCTTAACCTAGTGAAGATTTGTCACTCTGGAGGTAGTTGTCTAGCACTTCCATCCTGCCTCCCCCTGAAGGTCTGATTGCTAGCTTTAGCTTCACTGGCAGCAGCCTTCTTGCCATACACCAGACTGCCTACCCTCAGGTCCTGGTGTGTAACTTACATGGATGTGAAAGTCTGTTTTAACCCAATATCATCAGAACCAGTTTGCCCTGATGTGGGTGAATGCGATCGCTAAGACCAGTATGGGCCAGTTAAGGGTCTGTAAACAAGTATTAAAATTCTTTTGATAACCTTTCTAGTCATTATTATTAGTTTCTCTGATTTACAGTGGGCTTTTATTCTGTAGTAATAATAGCTGTCAGCATTTATTGTGTGTGAGATCTGTGCCAAGTCCTTTACAGATATTCTCTCAATTCTCACAACTGCATGTGACAGATACACTTTGTACAGATATTAAATAATTTTCCCAGAATCACACAGTAATGCGAAGCCAGGATTCTAATCTTAACAGGGCAAGTTCAAAGTCTGCATTCTTAACCATGACTGGAATTCCCAAATCCAACATTTCCTTCACTTTCTGTGACACACAGCCAGGTGACCCTAAAGTTAATCTCAACTCTGGAACTAGTCTGCTGTACTTGCTCTGGTTTTTTGAAGGTCACGTGTCTAGTCTCGTACCAACGAGGTAGGAAATACCCAAAGAATGTTGTAATGGAAGTATGCGCCCTTGTGGCAGAGGTTCCCTGGTTGTCCCCCAATATCTGTTCTCCTCTTTTTCTATAATATTAGGATTTCCTTGGGCTATGGCTGCTCAGGATAAGGACTTACTCTCTAGCCTCCTTTGCCCCTAAGATACTAAGTTATGGCCAGTAGAGTGTGAGCGAAAGTGATGTGTACAACCTCAAGGTCAGGCCTCCAAAGGGAACGGGTTTGCCCACTTCTTGCCCCTTTCTTCTTCTGGAGTATGGATGTGGTGGTGAGTCACTGGACCTTGTGAATGAGGGTGACACCAGAGATGGTAGAACAAGGTAAGTAAGAGCCTGGTTCCTGACACTTAGACCTGACATATTAGCCCTGGGATTGTGGGTGAGAGGAACAAACCTCTTATTTAAGCCACTGTTATTTTGGGTTTTATTGTAGCAGCTAAATCTAAATTGTAATACAACCCTCAAATTATGTGTATTTAATTATAAAATCACATGTATGTATTACCATCATGTTATGTGTGGTGTTTCCCAACACTAACAACCAATTCTCTGATTTTTTTCCGGATACCAATTGCGTGTTCAACAATTCAGTTCTGACACCCAACTACCCAGAGTTAGTGTCAGACTCCACAGGTTAAGGGCTCAGTCTCCCAAGTGCTTCCACTTCAGTCACCATTTACAAGTCCCAGGTTGTCAGTGATACTTCTTACTGATTGGCTGTACATTTGTGGCCTCCCGCAACACTCCCTTCAGGTTCAGTAATTTACTAGAATGACTCAGGGTACTCAGGAAAACGCTTGACCTACTATTAACAGCTTATTTAAGAAGGGTACATCTCAGGAACAGCCAAATGGAAGCGATGCATAGGGCAAGGTATAAAAAGCCAGAGGTGAGTGGAGCTTCCGTGCCCTCTCTGGGTGCTACCCCCACAGCACCTCCATATGTTCGCCAGGTTAGCCATTGGTGATTGAACTCAACCTCAGTGAGACTGGAAGTTTCAACTCTCTGATCATGCCTTGGTCATCCTGGCAACCAGTTCCCAATCTGAAGCTACATGGGGGCTCCCAGCCACCGGTCATCTCCACATACAAAAGACACTCTTATCATCAGGAGATACCAGGGATTTTAGGAGCTGTGTGCTTAGAAAGCAAAAGCTCAGTATCACCTCTGTCAGAAAATTATGAGGGTCTTAGGAGCTCTGTGCCAGGAACTGGGGACAAAGACCAAATGTGTATTTATTGTGACACATTATGTGAACGAAACACAAAACTGGAAGTGAAAAAGATGTTATAAAGAGATATAAGTAGAAATTCTAATATTTTCCCCCAAACCTCAGTAGATTGTCCATCTCTTGAGATGGAGGACTCAACTTGGAGATTACTAGGATGTTGAGTAAGAACATGAGATTTGGAGTTAAAGGCTGTGTTGTGTGACTTTGACAAGTTACTTAACTTTGATTAGCTCATTTCTTCAGCTATAAAATGAGGATACCACCTGCGTAAAAAGACTGCTGTGAAAAATAGGTGAGTTGACATACATTTTTTAGCATACTCACTGTTGTATAATAGTAGGTATTCTCTAAAATGACAATCACTAATTTCAGTGTTGATGACCGATAGCTTTCTCCACTGCATTTTTTGTATTAAAAAATATTTAAACTTTTAAATATTTAAAACTTAAGATGTTACATATCTAAATTCATAAAGACTGGCAAAAATGGCCATCATAAACTTTGTTTTTCAAATATGGTGCAGAGTTTTACTGGCTCTTGACTAGTCCTTACATAATCTTGCCAAGTATGAATGGGCCAGTTAATTTCTAGTCTGTGCCTTAAGTAAAGTGAAGATACTAATTCTCTTAGAGACTTATCATCACATATAGAAGATACCCAAAAGGTTTAGTGTTCTTGGAAACTATAAATGAAAACTTCTTAGCAAACCCATAATAAAATATTTAAAATACTAACAAGTTTGGATTAAGGTTGATTGAGATCTCTTGTATATCATTTATTCCATAGGCATTTAACAAGTACCTCTAAGTTTATAGACTTAGAGTACTTCTGGGAACTCATAGTTTAGTATAGGAAATAGATATACACAACAGTAGCTATTTTATAGTGGATGCAAGTGCTGGAATATAGGTGTAATTTTGAGGTACAGAGAACACATTCTCATCTTTCTTCATTTTGGGTGTTAACATTCTCTAAACAAATGTTTTAGCATTTTTAAATTTAAACGAACAATTTGTTTACTGTGTCTTCTCCACTAAAGTTGTCAGTTCCATGAGAACAAAACTGTGTTCACCTTTGCATATGTTATCTGGTACTTAGCAGGCATTGCTATTCAATGAACAAATGCATTATAGAATTTGTTACAATGGAACCTTTTGGTCCTTATTTATGAATCCAATAAAATTTTATTTGCAATTTACCTAGAATTTTCTTAGGCAAGAGGATTGAGATAGAAATGAATCTGAAAGTAACAGGATATTAAAATAGAGTTTTATTTTGAAAACAACCCAACAATTCGATCTTTGAAGAAAATCAGTTGGAAAGCCTCCGATTCTCACTCGCTGGACCATATTGGCCAGTCTTTGCTCTTTTTCAGATTCCCTATTTATAACCAAACAAATCATGGGGTTATTTTTAATATATTGAATAACAGATTACCAAACTTTTAAAGCTATTGCTAAGGCATTATGAAATCTTTTAAAATGTTTAGTACTTCCTGGCCCAGACCTCTTAATCTGAAAAAAACTGAAGGTCTAAGTTGAAAATAGTATTTTCCTTTCCTTGAAATTACATGTGCATGCTTAATAGATCCTATTATATAAGGAAAAATATATATGTAGACCTAATAACAGTAAAACAAAAGTATGAATTTCCCCATGATTTTCTTGAGCGTAAGAATTATGTATCAATAGATGTTTGCTGAATTTAAGTGTCATAAGAAAAAAACGTTATTTTTGTAATCAATTTAAGATGAATTCCAGAGAAGGTGGCTTTTGTGAATCAAAAAATTTAAACATCTCTGTAATAACCATGGCTCAAGATTGGGCAGCTCTACAGATTTCATATTAAGTGTCATACACTTGTACTAGAGCACACATTTTAAAGTTTAAAATTTATTGGTTTTGTTCATTACAAAAAAAAGTCTCTAGCTATAGGTTAAGTTACTTTTAAAATGCAAACAACTTTGTTACAATATTTTTATATAAAAAGGCAACTGTACACAGTTAGTTGTCAGGAAAGTTGAATACAATAACAAAGTATATACACAGCAGATACCAAAGAAATCCTATATGATTTACACAGTTGTTCAAGCAAACACAGAAAAACTCTGGTTCAGTTTCTTTAAAAGGATAAAGACAAAATTAATCAGGTTTTAAATGGCAGCTTTTCAACATAATAAAGACACATAACCAAGTAAAATACATCTCATTCTTTTTAGTCTAGATGTACTTTGAATAATCTTGTATTAAGTTTTGCTGCAACTTTCAATGTTCAAAGTAAATCTATCCTCATGAAAGTTCTAAGAAGTCAGCAGCAGCAGTAGTAGGGCATAATACAGTCGTTTTACTGCTATTTCCAGAATCTGTAAAATCCCAGTGCTATTGCCAGGCAGGTAAATACTGAGGCTGTGAACAGAAGGAACCATGTTACAACAGGTCATGCATTTGTGATTATTTTGCACAAACAGAATACTGTCATCTTCAATTTAAATGAAGAGCAAAAAAACAAAGGAAATCCAACCAATTTTATATCTTAGTTTTTCATTCCTTAGAAAATTAAGCTAAAGATAAAGGATATTCTTTAGGACAGGATTAATACCAATTCTTAAAAGCTTCCTATATTTTAAACCAGGTAAGAACAACAATAATTTTAACATACATGCCATATGTCAGTTAGAATCTATAAACAGTGTTTATTTTTTTTTTAATTCATTTTTATTGTTAGACTTATTGGGGTGACATCTGTTAGCAAGGATTACACAGGTTTCAGGCATACAATTCTACAGTGCATTGTCAACTTTATAAACTGTTTAAAGTAATTAATATTAGCATTATTAACAATGACTAATTTAAACAATTATGAACTCTAATTTCAGATCTTCTAATAAGTGAAAAACTACCTTACCTATTATTAAAAAATTATGTCGTTACACTAGTAAAATAGACATATCATCCTTGAGAAAAAAAATTTTAATTGCTTCTTCAATACACTTAAAAGAACTTTTCTTATAACTTAAGAATTATAAAAAAGAAAATTTTAATGAAAACCCTTTGAAAAAATCTAAGAGAAGGCAGAACAAGCATCAGGCTTCTCTAATAGTTAATATACCACCTGTTCTTTGTTACATCCTTCTGGACAGAAAACCTTCCTGTTCTTACGAAGCTGAATCTGGATGAGGCATTTAGGGACTCCCTAGTTTCTAGTTTGTTTAAACAGCCATCACTTTTAAAATAGAGAATCTGCAACAAAGGTAAAATTGCTTGACTAAAGACATAAGAAACAGTCTTTCATAATGAAGTTGTCCTAATTTTAATGTATAAATTTAATTATACATTATCCCATTTGATCCCATTACTTGCTGAAACTTGGTTAATGACAAGATCACTTCCCTAGTTTTAAGAAATGGATGAGGTCTAAGATGTATAGGGAAGCGGGACATTTGAGGAGAAAGAATAATTACTAAGAGTTTATCTTCTTGGTCAATTTATACATTCTCCCATTTGATCATGCTATGTTCATTTGATTATCCCATGTTCCAGGCAGCGTGCTGAGCAATTATATACATTACCTTTTTAACCATAATAAAACCCTATGAGGTTGGTAATATTCCCACTGTATAGACAAGAGAACATGCTCAGTTATACTGCTACAAGTGGTGGAACCAGGACTCAACACCACATGTACCTGACTCCAAAGTTGTTTCTAAAAAAACCATTCTGTTATCTTTATTTATCCCTTGTCACCTGAATGACTCAATCTCTTCTTTTTTTGAGCCACACAGTGCTATGTAGGTGGTTATAGTCTTTGCTAACCCAAATAGCTGGGAAATTGTCTTAGACAACTAAATGAGCACGTATTTCATTCCTTTATTAGAATATGCAAACAAAATAGCACGAGGGGACCCCTTAAAAACAACTCTGGAGGTTACAATGAATAAAACACTGATACTCAACCAAGGACCCTCTACACAATGCACAATCACAGCTAAGAAACCCGCTCATCACATTAAGGTACCTGCAGGTGGGCACAGGGTTAAACAAAGGAAAAATAAAGGAGAAGAGCAGGGCCGAGGCCGCGTGGTCCCTGCTTGGAACTCCACCGCAGGGGGAGGGAGGAGGAAGAAGGCGGAGGGAGGAGGAAGAAGGCGGAGGGAGGAGGAAGAAGGCGGCGGGAGGGCGCTCCGGGTCTCGGTCCATGGGACAGAGGAAAAGGGGACCAGGCAGGGCGTGAGACATCACAACCACCTCACTTTGGCCCCAAGAGGTGCAGACCAATCTGCAAACCACAGTGGCTGGACTTCACTCCGGTTCCCAGAGGAGGTGGGGCAGCTGGGCTGTGAGGAGCTGCAGTGCGAATGCTCACACAGGGAAAGAAGCGGGGGTGGGCTGTGTGTGCACGTTTCTCCACCCACAAGCAGTACATTCTGAAAGACCAGCACACAAGATGGACCCCAAGACTCGGGGCAGAGTCTGCGTGCAGGGCAAACAGAACAGAAAGGCGTGATCACACCCAAACTCCCTGCACAACCCCCAGAGACACAGGAAGAAAACAAAGCCGCAAATGCCCCTACCCCAGACTGCTGCCCACCCAGTATCAGCAGCAAACACCACAGAAACTGCAGCAACATTTTTGTCAAAATGAGAAACCAGACAAGGATAGCTCCAATTAAAGAGATGGAGAGAGATGGCCCATCAGAAGAGAGCACAAAGCAATCATTATAAAAATGCTTAAGGAACTAAATGATAATTTCAACAGAAATAGCAAGCATCAAAGACTTACAAACCATTATAAAGGACCAGAGAGAGATAATGACTACATTAACTGAAATGAAAAACAGAATAAAAGTCACTAAACTAGATAAAATAGAAGCACAAAGCAGTGATTTGCAGGAAAAGCCAGCAGGAAACATCCAACCAGATCAATTAAAAAATTATTTCAAAAAAATGAGGATGGATTGAGATTCCTTTGGGACTATACTGAATGTAATAATATCAGAGTAATAGGTGTGCTGGGGACAAAAGAAAAGCAAGGGATCAAGAAATTAGTTGAAGAAATAATGACTGAAAATTTTCCTAATCTGCCAAAGGAAATACACGAGTACAGGATGCACAGAGAATTCCAAACAAGATGATCCCAAACATGAATACACTGAGACACATCATAATTAAAATGGCAAAAGTTAAATGGAAAATTCTAAAAACAGTCAGAGAAATGCAAGTAGTAACTTATAAAGGGACATCCATTTGACTCTCAGCTGATTTCTCACTAGAAACCTTACAAGCCAGAGGGATTGGCAGAAAATATTCAATGTGATGAAAACCAAGGATCCACAACCAAGAATAATGTATCCAGCAAGGCTAGCATTGAAGGACAGATAAAGAGCTTCTCAGATAAGGAAAAGCTAAAGCTAAACAAATTTATCATCACCAAAATAATGCTACAAAGAATGTTAGAGGGACTTCTTTAAGAGGAGAGTGGGTAAAATAAGGGAAAGGAATGGCGAAATTTAGAATGATTGTTAACAGAAAATTGAAAGCAACAAAGAAACAAATCTCATGGACATAGTCAATAATTCAGTAGTTACCTGAGGGTAAGCGGGGAGAGGGTGGGGGAGAAAGGACAGGGACACAAATATATGGTGAAGGAAAGAGAAATGACTCAGGGTGATGAACACGTAATACAACACATAGGTAGATAATGTTCTGCAGAATTGCACACCTGAGACCTATGTAATTTTTACTAATCAATGTCACTCCCAATAAATTAAAAAAAAATTAAGAATTCGCATACACAAGTTTCTGTATTTAAGTTTCTCATTTCTGTTGTAAGTTGTTACTTCTCATTGCTATCATTGTGCCACCCCAAACTGCTCTCAAACTTGTTTAATTTCTATGGCCTGTCTAGGATACTTCCTATACATATGTAAGATGCTCAAGTGAGTGTGTGCCTGGTACATCCTGTGTTAGATTTTATTGCTATTCATCTGGCCAGAACAGAATCTGCCACATTAACTGTCTAGAGTAAATGGAAATTGCCTTTTATTTTACAGCTCTTGCCACCTTGGCAACAGTGATCTGGGTCAAAGGGTGGTATGTGACCCAAGGTGGGCCATTCAGATTCCTTCCTTGGGATTTTCTAAACTGGGACTATAAAAGAGTAATTTTTCTTGGTTAGTGAAATTGGAATACTATGAGTCTGGGAGCTAATGGTAGCCATGTTTCTAATCCACGGAGGAAGCTGGTATAAGGAAATGAGGTGGATATTCAGTAAGTTGTGATTCCTGTTATCCCTGGGGTCAAGCTATACCTCTGCCTTTCTTCCATAATTCAGTATGTAAGCCAAAAAATTCACCTTTCTGCCTAAGCTAGTTCAAGTTAGAAGCACAATACCTGAAACTAACAGAGCCTTAGCTCATACATGCTGGGAAACCAAATCACCAAAATGATTAAGATTTATAGTTTTTAAAGGATTTCTTCTCTAAAGGAAATGCAAGATGGTTAATGCTGGGTCTTTATTAATATTTTTTTTACACACACCCCCCCCCCCACTCATTATTGAATTTAATATGTGAATCTCAAATAAGTGGAGTATTACTGTCTTACTGGCAGCGTCTCAGATATTATAGGTTCCAGTGGATCCATTCATGACTTTAACTGCCTACCTGCTGAGAGTCTGGGATTCAGATTTCCTAAAAGGCTGACCAGGGAGTTCCCTGGTGGTGTAGTGGCTTAAGGCTTCGGCGCTGCGCTGTCAGCGCTGCGGCCTGGGTTCGATTCCCAGTCAGGGAGCTACCCACATACACAAAAAAAAAAAAAAAAAAAAAAAAAAAAAAAAAAAAAAAAAAAAAAAAAAAAAAAAAAAAAAAAAAAAAAAAAAAAAAAAAAAAAAAAAAAAAAAAAAAAAAAAAAAAAAAAAAAAAAAAAAAGGCTGACCAGTAACAGCAGCAGTGACCATATATTTGGAGAAAGATAAGGAAGGAGAAGAAAATGCCTTCGGAATTGTTGGTTGCAAATCCTCAACAAAAAAGAGCTTAGGAAAGTTTTTTTTTCTAAACAATGACTTGCTAAATTTCTTTTGCCACTGTCTTTAAGTCCTGGGTCAGCCTTGTATATCTCCACTACTAAGTGAAAACTTTCTGGAGACCATCACCATCTTCAAACTGAGGGTAAAAAGGATTTTATTTTTTTGAGAATTTTTATAATAGTTTATTTGAGCCACAGGATATGCCTGGAAGCAAGATCTCAACAGACTGAGAACAATGTTTCTAAAGGGTTTTATTTTTAACTAAGATATTGATTCCTTAGGTAAATACTCTAGAGGAATCTGAGTGGAATTTGAAGGTTTTCCTAACTTGGGTTGCTTTGAGATCTGTTTTGAAAGTAGGAATGAAAACTTAAAACTGAGGCGCTTGTAAATTTCCCGAGCATTCCAGCAAACTGCTCTCTGGTTCCAGGGATGTTACTAGAATAGGGGTTTTCAAAACTTGTTTCAGCTTTCAAACTCTTTCTTCAAATGAATCTTTGGCAGAAGCCCAATATTTTAAACAGAAGCTGAACCATTTAAGCTGCAGAGATACTAGGGAGGTGCATCGCTGAGGGCTGGGGGCTCTTATCTTCACTCCTACGACCACCTCAACATAAAAAGTGGCTGCCTGGAAAAACCACGGATGGTATGAGTCAGAAATTTGATTTTGGACATTCAATAATATGAAAAATTTTAAATGTGCATATCTTTTTGACCCAACAGTTTAGATGTGTATAGCAATTTATTATACAGAAATACAAGCATAGGGGAACAAAGATGTGTGTGTGTGTTTACTCAAACACAAATATATATGGCTGTTTGGAACACTATTATTTTTAATAACAAAAAAATGAACCAGAATGTCTGTCAGTAGAGGTTTGGATAAATAAATTATGGCAATTTCATGCAATGGAATACTATGTTTTCTAGAAAAAATGATGTCTGTGGATATGAAAAGCTATTCAAGACATCTGGTTAAATTTTTAAGTTTGTATTCTGTACAGTATGATCTAGTTACTATTTTAAAAATTTTGTAATGTTTATATAAAGAAAAAAAAAGCCTAGATAGATATATGCTACTAATAGTACATATTATTTACTATGGGGAGGGAGTAGGTTTCACTTTTACTGTATTATTTTTCAATTATATAAACAATTTATAATGCAAATATATTACTTTAAAAAAAGAAAGAAGAAAAGTACTACTTGGCTATGGCATTTTTCCTACCTCCTTGGCACCTTGTAATTGGGTTGGGTCACGTGGTATTAAGGAGCTCAGTATAGGACAAATAATATAATTTTGGGTAGTATCTGTACTCAGTCAGTTGGATTCAAGGTAGGAGGTAATGTTTTTCCCCTTTGCTTGCTATGATTTCTTATGATCTCTATCTGTTTTAGTTACCTTTCTCTGTAAGTCCACTCAAATCCTTATGGAAAAGCACAGGAATAAAAATAAAATTTTCATTTTTTTCATTGTGGAATACCCAATTTCTCTTTGCATCATTTTGTACTTGTTTATATATTTCTTTGATATCCTTATGCTTCTTCCTATGAATAAGTTGCAGTGTTGCCTGTTAAATTTATACCCTAAACTTGTTGCCTTTCAAACTTAGATCCTTCACTCACTGCAGGGGACCAAGCATCAAAGGAAACCTGTCATATAGCTCCTCCATTTTTTTTCTTCAGTGCCAGCCATGCTTGCTTTGGGAAGTAGGAGCTGACAGGTTTGAAAATCAAATGAAGTTAATTCCTTTCTCCGACAAACACATCCTTACCTGCAAGATAACGAATTGTCTCAAGCTTGTTGGATTCCATTAGTGTTTTTAAAGAAGCAATTTCAGTGTCAATTTTGTTACTGGTCTCTGAAATAACACTTTTGGTTTTGGTATCCTATAGTAAATAAGAATAAATAAGATGATTAAAGTTTGTCCTTATATACTATGGGCAAAAATATTTATATTAGAAACCCTTACTTATGGGTGAATTATGCATTGGGGAAACACAGTAAAACACACTGTGATATTAAAAAAGAAAACATTACGTGAACAATATAAACTAACAAAAAAAATTCCTTCTATTTTGAAATTTGGAGGCCATTTCTTAGGATTATCACATTTTGGGAAAATTCTTGTAAAAGCCTCATAGTAAGTTATTTGAGAACTAAATATTTAAGAGGAAAAACTAAAAAAAAGAAAATTTTAGTCACATAACTATTAGTTTATGTGTATAAAATCCTTAGGATCATAGTTAAAACTAAGTATGAGTATATATTGCAAAAGAAAAAAACCCACCCAGGTTTATAATATGAACTGGTGTCAGTATTAAAGGAAATAGCAGAAATGCTTGTTGGGTAACACTGAATGTAGGTGTATAGGAGCTAAGACACAGGAAGAGATAGAAGATGGTACTTAGATCTCAGGAATTAGCTCTGAGAGAATTTTTAAATTTTCTTATCTCCTCTATCTGGCCCAAAAGAGAAGATAACAGGATGCTCAGAAGGACAAATGGGACCATCACTTCTACTGAATTAGAAGCAAGAAAAAGTGCTCTATCTTCTGTTAGAATGTAGACCCAAAAGGCTTTTGACTTTTAAGGAAAGGGCTAGGCTAAGCCAGAAAGCTGGGTTTTACTCACGCTGTGGAGATTATTGATTATAATTAGGATTACTGAGAAGGTAACCAGTAGTTGTGAGTATGGGGGTTGAAAATCTGATTTCTGGCTCTACCACTTATAGCTGTGTGACCTTAACCTTCCTGTGCCTCATTTTTTAAATTTGGTAAAATAGGAATAAGACTGCCTGCCTCAAAAGGCTGATATGAGGATTAATTACTAGACACAGGTAAAGCAAATAAAACAGTATCTGAGAGGTAATAAGCACTCGGTATATACTATTCTTAAAACTTAAAAGATAATTATTTAATTGAATCTAGGCACTCATTTAAATACCAATTCTGACTCCTTGTCTTTAAAAAAATAGTTATTTTTAATATAAAAATAATTTAGTTAAAAAATATGCTACCTGGAAAGTTGGAATCCAACTCAGAGGCCACAGCGCAGGTGCTGCCACCCACCTGGTGGCAGCTCTCCCACATGCTGGCTAACTAACAGATGAGGCAGTCGGAGGTTCTGTAGGGCTAGCTCTTCAAAGTCCAGACTTAAAAGTGGTAACACACAGAAGCAGTTACGCAAGACACGAGTGCTATACAAGAGAGAATGTATGTTACATATGAACTTACCTTTTTGGTAAATTCTGTGGTTGCTTCCATAAGTTTCTTTTCTTGATCTCTAAACTAAAGGATACGATGCAGCAGCAGGTTAATAAAAAACGACTAAGAGTAATTAAAAAGGAATAAGTAAGCACATATAAAAGAACATTACCATATCTGTTACTCTGCTCCTTTCTAGGTTGATGTCCAATTTATTATCTGCTCTGATTTGACTGGTTTCATTCTTTAAAGAAAATAAAAATATTTAAAAAGTGCTTTTGTAATGAATATTTGTTCTGAAATTAATAAAATATTGTGAAATGAGAAAAAAGTTTCACTTACTATCAGCTGTTGCTTAACTTGTTCTAATTCAATTTTCATTTTCTAGGTATAAGAAAGACCACATACAATTGGCATTAAACCAAAAGGTCATAGTATGATTTATTCATAAAATCTGAAACCCTAGATTAGCAAAAATTACCCAATCTCTGGATTTCTAATACAGAATTTAATTTAAAATAAAGACAAAAAAACAATTCATATATTTAGAAAACAATTTTTATGAACAAAACATTAGAAAATGTATGTTTGAGTATTTTTAAATGACTGATATTCTAAACTTAAAAATATTTAAGCTAGTGGATAAAATCCCGACTATTACAAAAACATACTTTTCTCTTGAGTGACAAAAGAAATTAGTGCAGAATCAAATAAAATGGAAACTGCCACATTACCTTCAGCTGAGAACATTACACTATGAGCTGTGCTAAAATTTTATACAATGTATAGAGGTCCAAGATTTTCCCTTTTATGTGACTTTTATACATATAAGATACAACTGATTCTCGAGTATGCAAGAAACTATACTTTATACATAGAAAGATCAGGTATGGTTAAACATACAGTATATTTTATCTGAAAACTTGTAAACACTTATTTAATAACCACATAAAATTGTTATCTGGTCCTGTTATGCACCGACTAGGCTACCTGGAAAATCGGTTATTTTGTTAGTAATAAATTGGAACTTGTATCACCTCATTCTCTGCTCTGAGATTCGCAAATTCACTTTTCTCGAGGATGACCATATCTTTCCTGATAGAGTCCAAATGAGCCATGAGCTGTTGTACAGTTATTTCCTAGAAAACAAAATACATCAACCTAGTGATCTATGGAATGACATCCCTTTAAATGGAACTGTTTTCATGAAACTTAAAGAGTTTATCATGCTACAAGATATAGTCACTTGGCTAAGTGAAAAAACCAAACGAAATATATGAAACCTACATATCTGAAATGTCAAAATGAAAAGGAACAGGACATTCAAGGAGAAAAGGTATTCCCAGTGAAGAGAAGTAAATGTCTAGAAACATTTATGAAGGAATCCCAGTAAAATGTTTATTTAACATCTAAAGCTCCTAAACAAATATTGTTTTTTTAATGCCTATATGGACAGGGTTTTGTTATCTTTTATTGCTTTAATTTTGAGGGCTTTTCTACCATTGGAAAATTCCAGGGTGCTAGATAAGACTCAGAAGTCAGGTAGTAAAACAAAATAGGTAGAAGTATAGTTTAAATAACTACCCCTTGTCCTTATAATTAGTGTTGTTTAAATTCCTGGATATCTTTCCTATGTGAAAGAAAAGATGGCCCCTATCTGATAGATTAATAAGCTTTTGCTTTGCTAAGGAAGGACATTTTGTAGGAATGACTTAAGGCAGTCTTACAAAGAAAATAAAACTTTTAACACTAAACTTCTTAAAATCAGTTAGCTTGCTGACTCATCATTTATCCCTCTTTACCAAAAGAAAAAGCAGATGAGGGTATGACCTTTAAAAGAACCCTCTATAACAGGGTTTATAAACAAAACAAATAGGCCCAAACAAGAACATGATCAATAGTGGAACTCACATTATTTTTTTTTTTGTCTCAGTTTGTGGTCAGGAATGCATTGCTGGAGGTACAGTTCTCCACTGGCCAATGTGCATGAGAAAGACTATTTTAAAACCGACCTGACTTAGAAAACAGGCTATAACAGTTTTAGATGCATTACCAAGAAATGACTCAGTCTTTAAAGGGTCTGGAAAGCATAATCTTCATCAGTAACTCTCAGATGACACAAGTTACATGGAATAGAGGTTAAAAATGTGAATTCTGGAGTCAGGCTGTCTGAGCCTGAATCCAAACACTGCCATTTACTGGGTTACTTAGGGCAAGTTATTTACCTTCTCTGATCTCATTAGTAAAATGAAAATAAACAGTACCTACAACTTAGAGTTTTGAGAATTAAATGAGATCTTGCACATACCATGCTTAACACGATTAGCACTCAATGTTAGCTATTACCAGTATTACCAGAGAAGGATCTAATAGCTGAAGCAGGACAGTATGACTCCAATGTTTTTAAACAAGCTAGAGTTCCTTTATTATATATAATTGGTCAACTACTTCTGTATTAGAATTTTTAATCTATTGCCACCAGCTATTTTTGATCCTTACTTATTTAGGTAATGTTTAAAAATATTTAATAGTCAATATACTTTACAAACAGTTCAACATGTAAAATTATACACACTTTCCAAAGTTAATACTCTAAACTTTTTCCTTAACTTTTTATGTGTGACTCCAATGTTTTGATGTGAAGTTTTGCCTTAAGTATTAATCCTATCATAAAAAAGTATTTTTTTCTATGTACAATAGATATCCCTGAGTCTTACACCTTCCCTAACCCTCACCTGTATTATTTGGGGACAGGAGTTCAATTTATTTTAATGAAGTTCTGCTTGAAATAGTCACTGGAATTAGTCGAGAAGTCATACAGAAGTAGCTCTATAGGCCGTCAGTCCTGTTCCTCCAAAATGTCATTATGGAGCAGTTCTGAGACATTACCTGTTAATTTTACTTAAATCTTTTTTTTTTTTAAACAGTCATTAATTTATTTATTTTTATTTATTTATTTTGGTATGTGGGTAGTTCCCTGGCTGGGAATCGAACCCAGGCCGCAGTATTGACAGCACCAGTGCCGAAGCCTTAAGCCACTACACCACCAGGGAGCTCCATACTTAAATCTTTAATAAAATGTTATTACTGAGACTACATAGAGAATAGTTAAAAATTTAGAGGAGGGGGGGAAGCTAAATATAAGGGGATGGAAAGAGGGGTCACATTAGGTGGTGAACTTATTATGCATCAAGTTGACAATGCACTGTGGAATTGTATGCCTGAAACCTAGGTAATCCTTGCTAACAGATGTCACCCCAATAAGTCTAACAATAAAAATGAATTAAAAAAAAATAAATAAATAAAGTTAACTGTGGTGATGGTGGCACATATCTGAATATAAAAAAAAAAAAAAAAAAAAAAATTTAATTACAGATTAAACTGGAGTCTGAACTTGAGAATAAGGAATTGTACTATGACCCTACTGGTCTTTTTTTATCTCCCTTTCCTCCTTTAATACAGGTTGTGACTCAAAAAGGCCTACAAAATATCACAGGTGCCCATTTTCAAAAACTTGAAGTGGAAAAGTATAATCCAGTATTAAGTAGTCAAATCTATTAAAAGTATGATCATTGTAACTATTGTAGAGCCACCAGAGAATATGTATATAATTCAGATTATAAATGAATTCAGAATTTAACTATATTCCCAGGTTGGGCAGACTTGAATTAGTACGGCACTTCCTAAAGTTTGAAAGCTTGTTTATCTGGAGGCCTTGAGCCTCAGTTCCATCTTTCATGACATCTTTGTACGTTATTCTAAAGGTGGGGATTAGGCTCAAGGATGGAATGGGATTTTGATTTTACACACCAGTAATAAAAAAGCAAAAGTTCAGTAGTAATATTCCTAAACTCAATCCTACATTTTGAAATGTGTGATTAAATGGTCCTGGCAGCATAAAAATTTCTTAAATCACAGTTTTAACTCACTGATTATATTATAGGTAAACTTAAAAAATTGATTTAAGAGTAAATTATACTTTATTAAAAATGTCAGCTCCATTAGCTCTTGGATAGCTCAGAGGTTTGGGGGAATTCATTAAATGAATGGCTTTTTCCTTAGGGGATTTTGTAGTCTGTTATGATACTGAATAAATTAAGCCAAAACAATGCACATATAAATTTATAGGTTAAGTTAAATCTAGGGATTAAATGCTTTTAATACGGAATGTCTAATTGGAGATTACATAATAGTCTTTAAAAAGCTTTTGATACTTCATGACCTTTAAATTAATCAAATTTTATGCAAGAGCTTCTAATTTTATGTAAGAAATCCTAATTTCTCTGCTATGAAATATTTATTTGAGGGAGGAAGCCTAAATTTGAAAAATTAAAAAAATATAACCACGGGAATAAAAAAGATTCTTAAACATAGTGAATTGATTCATGATGACAAGCTATGAGTTATTTCAGTTAAGCTCATTGAGCTTCTTCTAAAATCACTGTTTTTTGTCCACAGCACCACAATAACAACTCTTGCAAATTACTCAGCCTCTCTGATCTGCTTCAGTGGCATAACAGAATAATTCAACCTACTTTTCAAGGATTAAATAATATATGAGAAGTCCCTAACACTGTGCTCTCTCACATCTTAAGTTCTTAGTAAATGGCATTATTTGACTTAAAGGAGTTGTATATCCAGTCAAGTCAAAGCATCTTAGCCAGGTGACTTACGAAGTCCTTTCCAGCTTCCAAGTCCCTCCCAGCTTTCTATGTTTTGAAAATTAAGCAGAATATACACAAAGCTGCTGCAGTAAAATATTTTTATTATACAGAAGGGGTTAGCTCTTCTACTGTGGTGGGCTTTCAAAAGAGAAAAAGTTGTTTCACTAACAATCTACTAACATCGCTGTTGCTTTCCAGCTGAGACCTGTCTGTCACCCGACATGCATTCCCCATGACATCCTAAGGCAGGAACTAAAACATGGAGGCCACGGGGGCATAGGAGACAGAACCGACCCTCTCTCAGGGGCACTGTTCCTCCCTCACTCGCACACCTCATATCACCCTGTATGGCCCCGGAGGATGGCTGGTTAGTCAATGACGGGTAAGATTCCCCAAGGGAGGAACAACCTAAGACAGGCACAGTCGCACAGGGGCCACCAGGAGAGAGCTTGGGCTCTACAGAGGGGAGGCACAGCCCCGCACCCTCTCTGAGGTTAATCTCCTGCCCCCTGGCTGCTGTGGTTCCAATGTACAGCTCAGGCTGAGATCCAATGGAACGATATTGGTAAAAGTTTCCTTGAGGGAGTGAGTGTCTTGGCAGACTGAGATCAACCGAATGAATATCTTGGCCATTCCTCCTTAATGGATGTCTTTGTAATAACAATGACTCCATCTCCTGGGGTTAAGCACTGGTGTGTAAAGGCACAGTAGGTGCTGGAGCATAATGGGGACTTTCGGGAAAAGCAGTTTCAAGGCATGTAACTCACGGACCTTGGGAAAAAATCAGTTTCACTTCCTTGTATGCTCACTAATAAAAGCTCTGCGTTGGCCCAATTCTGCACACCCAGTCCTTGAGGCTGGGGTCCCTTGGCCCCGCTTGTAATATATTCTTGCCTGCGGTGTTTCTTAACTTTGCATCGCCCTACTTGTTTTCTCACCACTCATGTCATGCTGGATGTGACACAGCTCATGATTCAAATAATTATTTCAAACAATGCAAGAATTGACAAAATTTCATTCTGTTACTACATTTCTGTATGCCTGTTGTAACTCCTTGATCTCTCTACTGACTTTACACTAAAGGGTTTTCTGTTTGTTTCTGGTTCCTTTAGAGAGAACAGTAAGGAAGATGCAGGTGTGTTTGGGAGGTGAGTGGGTAGACAGAGATGTAGTTATAAAAAAGTTTGTCTAATGTAGCAGTTCTCAACCTGAGGGTCATGACCCCTTTGGGGGCCGAACGACCCTTTCACAGGGGTCGCCTAAGACCATCGGAAAACACCTATCAGATACTTACATGACAATTCATAACAGTAGCAAAATGACAGTTATGACGTAGCAATGAAAATAATTTTATGGGGGTCACCACAACTTGAGGAGCTGTATTAAAGGGTCGCGGCATTAGGAAGGTTGAAAACCACTGGTCTAATGAAACTGTCAGAGTGATAAAAATGAAAGTATTACCTCTTGCGCTTGAGTGACCATCTCCTTATAGACAGTATCCAAGGTGACATTTGATAAAGTGATAAATGCTGATACAACTGTTTCTGCTTGTGCTTTGTCAAATCCTGTAGGCAGCGAATAGGTATTTATATTTTTTAAAACATGCACATCCTTCTCAGAATAGATAGCTGGAATAACTTTCCTTATAAATTGTTATACTCTTACAAAAATGGTTACAATGAAATCTTGACAGATTATGCAAAATTACTCTGTCAAAGCACACTACAATTTTAATTCCCATTGAAGTATTTCCCCAGTCTACATCAACACTGGATATTACTAGTCCTTTTTATTTTTGAACATATAATTATCATAAAACATGGTACTGCATTTTAACTTTAATTTGTACTTAAAATTTTCATTTCCTTAGTCAAGCATCTTTATATATACTTACTTATTGGTTACCTATATTTATTTTTTCTGTGAGTTGTTTGTTTATAGTCCTTGTCCATTTTTCTATAAAAGTGCTGAACTTTTTCTTACTGCTTCATATGAAGCAGTAGGCTCATTGTCATGTGTGTTGCTAACATTTTTAACTTTATGGCTATCCTTTGACACAGACTGAAGTATTTCTGTAGTCACAGCTACGTCTTTACTTTCATTGCTTTTAAGTTTTGTCTTGCTTCTTCACTCTAAAAATATTCTATATTTTAGTATTTCCTATAGTTTTTCTTCCATTTTTTTTTTTACATTTAGTTTTTACTCAATTTGGATTTTCCAGTATGGGGATCTAATGTATTTTTCCCAATGGCTAGTCAGTAATCATATCTCATTTATTAAATAGTCCTTCCTTTACTTAATTTGTAATGCCTTCTTTATTTTGCCAAATCCACAGATGTGTGCTTTTGAATCCCATTTTATTCTATTAATCAACTTGTCTATTCCTATGGTATCATGTAATTTAAATTACTGTTTTGATATCTGGTAATTTTTTGTGTTTTAAAATTTTCTTTTTTGCTACTCTTAAAAATTGTCCTTGGACTTCTGCATGGACTCTAGTATCAGCTTAGAAACTCTAGTCATATTTTTATTTTTTACATAATTGGAATCATTCTACACATATAATTTTATATAAGGCTATATCCACTTAACATGTTTTGAGCATTTCTCATATTAGTAAAAATTCTTCAGGCAATACCATTTTTATGACTATAAAATACTCTTACTATATGGATGGCATTTATATTTAAATAGTAACTCTTAAATGTTCCTAATAATAATATTGTCCTGACTAGGTAATTTATTATGAGTGGTGTTAATTTTCTTCTTTCAAGAGGTACTCGTGTTTCTTACCATGAGTTTCCAAGTCCTGAACCAATGCATGGGTATCAAAAGTTAATTTCCTTTGTTCTAAAGGAGTTATGTCCACTCGCCTCATATCATATCCTTCCTTCGTTGTGGTGGTTAGGAAGTCTGAAAAGAGAAGACAATTAATTTTTCTTGCAGTAACTAATGGGAGCATCACCCACTTTAGCTTCTGATGCATGTCCCCCCATCTATTTATAATACCGCTCCAGCTCTACTTAGGAATTCTATAATTTCAGACAAGATAATTAATTTCTCTGAGTCCTCCCTTGACTCTTATCTGAAAAGTCTCTAATATTATCCTGCATAGCAACATTTAAAAAATTTTTCTTTTCCTGCTTTTAGTATTCAGAAATGTTTGTTACATCAGTATAAAATCATAATATACATCAAAAGCTTTGGATATTGCTGTTATGTGTCTAGTAACTGGAGAAAAGAAATTGCCCAACTCTTCTCAGTGCTCTTGAATCTTTCATGGAGCTATGAGAATTTAAAAATTTTTTTTTATTTTATTGTTAATTTTTTTTTTTTTTTTTTGGTGGTTTGCTGGCTGGGAATTGAACACAGGCCAAGGCATTGAGAGCACTGAAGCCTAGCCACTACACCACCAGGGAACCCCCTTATTGTTATACTGTGGTGATATTGATTAGTAAAAATCAATTCCAGGTGCATAATTCTGGATTACATCCTCCATGCATTGCATTATGTGTTCATCACCCAGAGTCAGTTCTCTTTCCATCACCATGTATTTGTGTCCATTCTCCTCCACCCCTCTCCCCGCTGACCCTCAGATAACTACTAAATTATTGACTGTATCCATGAGTTTTCTTTGTTGTTTTCAATTTTATATTCCACATATGAGTGGAATCATGTAGTTCTTGTTTTGTTCTGTCTGGCTTTTTTTACTTAGCATGACGATCTGCCTATTTTTTAATTGAGTGTTTTGTGCTAAGAATTTTTTATACCTGTTTCCATCTAAAGTAGCTTTCTGTACTCCCACTCTTACACATCCATAGTTTATTTCCTACACAGTTCTTAGTTCTGATGTGAAATTATCTTGTTTATTATTTGTCTCTCTGACCCAGAATATAAGCTCCACAAGGCCTTGACTGTTTCTCATTACTGTATCTTTAGTACCTAGAACAGTGCTTGGCAAATGGTTGGGTCACAATATTTTACTGTGAATCAATCAGTGAATTTGATTTTAAATGCTGGAGTATTTATTATTATAAACACAAAAGCCTTAGGAAAAGTTTCACATTTTTGAATAAATATCCTGTTTTGATAAATTCCTAATTTTTAAGGCACAGAGGATGAGCAAAACTACACATAACTGATGTTTACATTGACTTTATGGGCTAGTAAGCAGGAAACAGATGTTTTTTTCAAAAATTCTAAACATATGCAATTCAAATGATGGAAGAGTAAGGGGCCACTTAAGGTATCTCCAAGAACACTCAGATTGAAGCAGAGTAATTCAACAAATATCTTGAGACATTATCGTTTACTTATTTATCTTCCAGTATATATGTACTTCGAAGTTCATTCTCTAAAAATGTTTTTGTTCATTCTCTAAAAATGTTTTTGTTTTCATTTTCATTTGAATATTTAAACAAAGTACATCTCTAAAAGTTTACAAAGATAGGACTGAGATTGGGGTGACTTCCCAGGGTTAAAAAAAATGCCACCTCCTTTTTGTAAAGTTTATCAAAATGTGTATGGATGCCAAGCACTTAAATATGTAACCAGAGATGTTGGGAAGGACCCTGGCAGCTAAACAGCAGTCTTACAGATAGGGGATCAACAACTGCAGTCTTACTGTAAAATGAAGCAATGAGAAAAACAGCACAAAGTACAGTGGGTTACTGGCTAGCTCACTGCACCTGGCAATGACGATTTAAGGTGAACAGAGAAGGGTATGATCACTACCAAGTGCTTATTCTGCGGACAACCTTAAATAGTTTAAAAATTGAGGGTGTGTGTGGGGAATTCTGAAAACATCTCTTAGTATAGTTACATGTCCTACAGGGTGCCAGCTCGTTCAACACTTGTAGAGTCCAGCGTTTACACTGTTTTGTTTTTGAATGGCTATGTGATTGCAGACTACTAAAAATTACATAAAGAATGAACAGGACCTGACCTGAATGAAGTATGCTGCAGTTTACCAAAAACCTGGGCTCGAGGCCAGCACCTAGTTAATATAGTCTAATTTGAACAGGGAGAAGAAATCAGGACTCCCCAGACATAGATTACCTTAGGGTTGCTCCTGACAGATTTACGAGAAGGCAGGGATTATCCGAGGTATCTGACAGTGAAAAGGAAACAAGGGCTCATAAAGAAGCCTGCCGAGGCTCCAGTGGTGGAGCCAGGCGGGAAGCCCCGGCCTTCAGGTTTGCTCTTAGAAGAGGAAGGCGGTCCTCTCTGCAGTCCTCGCCCTTGCAGGGGAGAGAGGCCCGGCAGCAAGGTCTGCAGCGCCAGGTTTGGACTGGGGAGGGCGTGGCACCCTTGTCTCCGCTTGCCGGAGCAGGTACAAACATCCTCTCCCTACAGCGCGCTCAGGAGTCGGAGACATGGGGCCTTTTCTCACCTCTCCGCAGGGCCAGCGAGAAAGGCCCGCGGGGAATTAAAATCCGGCGGCCCTCGCAGCTTTCAGATAGCAGGAAGCGCCAAACCTTGCGACTCCACATATCCTCAGAGTTTTCCGGTTGGTAGGAGGAAGGGAAAGACTGGATAAATCACGCTCAGGCTTTCGGGAAAGATAGTTCTGGCACCGCGGGAATGCTGGGAAATGTAGTTTTCGGCCTGTTGCAAGAACACTCTTCTAGCGCTTGCTGCAACTAAGGTTTACAAACGGACCTACACTCGACTAGCATTTTCAAAGCGGCTGTGGTTCTGCCACCACCCCTTCCGAGCCCATGCACGCTGTTACCGCCCTGAGAAAGCGAAATCCTGCCTGCGAATCTTCCAGCGCCCGCTTCCTCTCAATAAGATACACTTCAACATCCGAGTCAGAGGCCATTGCCCATTTCGGTAGGGGAGACAGTCACATGTAGCCAGCTGCACAGTAATCTGGGACCTGAAGTCCTCAGCGGCTGAGCATTTCGGGGTGGGGTGGGGGTCATGTAGCAAAACCTTCTGGGAAATGTAGTCCAGCGAACCCCTCATTCTTGCTGCTTTGTATTCTGCAGCTTCGCCCTCTGGTGCACAGGAGGACGATCTTTTAATTGGTTTAGTCCCTCTCTTCAGAGGAACTAACTGAATTCCTCCGTTACTAGGCTAGACCCCAGAAGTTTTCACTTCTTATCGGTTACTTCAGACTTTGTTTCACATGATAAAATGCTGAAAAGAACACAGTAGTTGTGGAGCTGATATTTTTTTTGAAGATCCTGAAATGGTACACAGTCGTCAGTTTTTATTGGTTTGATTATTCCCGCTAGTATGTAAACAGTTACTACTAAATCTTCCTACCTATTCGTTTTCAAAGCTTTCTGTCACCTGCGTTAACAGGCACCATTCTAAGCACTGAGGCACATTAAAAGAGCAGCATTTGATCCCTGCTATATAGCAAGGACTTCAACAGATAATTCATGGAGAAGAAACATAAATAGCTATTTAAAAATTGAAGAAGGAAAAAAAAAAATCACCAATCAGGGAAAGTAAAACATAAAGATGTACCATTTTTGCCCATTAAAGATTTTTTTTAAATGAAAAATTAGTAATGCTAGCCATTACGTAGAGCCGCTCATACTGCTGGCAGTCGTGTTAATTAGTACAACATATTTGCAAAGCAGTTTTATAATATACATGAAACTAAAAAGTGAATAGCCAGAATTTCACTTCTAAGATGCTATCCTAAGAAAAAATAATCATATCTGTAGTAAGATTGTTTTTTAAATTATAGCCCTTCCTAAGTTATTTATAATAATGAAATATTGGAACTAAGCTAAGTAAGTATTTAAAGTGATTCAATAACTTGCAGACATATTCAAAATTGGAATAATATGTAACCATTAAGTACTTCAGTTGGTTTAGTTGATTTAAAAAAAGATTTTGTGCCAAATTATCTACTTATGTTCTTTCATTTGTACCATTCCTTAAAATAAAGTAATTTGGTACACCCCATCTCCCCTCAAAATTTTTAGGAATAGGAAAATCCATATATATGTACACATATACAGTTGACCCTTGAACAGCAGCGGTGGGGTGGGGTGGGGTAAGGTGATTTGGGTGGGTTGTTAGGGGAGCTGATCTCTGCCTAGTGGAAAATCCGTATGTAAGTTTTAATTCTACAGTAGGTCCTACCCATGGGCAGATTCAATAAACTGGGGACTGAAAATAGTATTTCTCTCTACAGTTGGGAATCTTCAGTTAGGAATGCAAAAATACTGTTTTCTGTCCAAGGTTGGTTGAATCCTGGGATGTGAAATCCGTGGATGAAAAGCACCAATTGTATTTATTGAAAAAAAAATCTGTAAGTGGAACCACGCAGTTCAAGCCCTGTTGTTCAAGGGTCAACTGTGTATCTCCAATATGATTATAATTCTGTTAAATGATATGATCCCTACTTTGGAGGAGCTCACAACCACTGGAAGATACAAACCAGTAAGTGGGACCACAATATTTTCACTTACCTTAAATTAAGTAATGGTAATAAAAGTGTACCTCTTTATTTATTAGTACTGGTTATTATTTATATTACTGTAAAACTTACCAACATAAATACACAGTGTTGATTAGTCATGTGACCAAAGCTGGACCAATCATGTTCTCTTTCTGGCATTGGCGATTGCATTCGTGGATTCTTAATCATTTTCTAAGCCTGGCTGGAACTCACAAGTGTGCTCAGGAGCTGGGACAGCCATTTCTGCTAAGAGGGCAGGAGAGGTACAGAGAGGCAGAAGCAGGGAGTAAGAGTTAATAGATTTAGCTACACCGCAAGACATTCCTAATGCCTCTGTTTTTCCAAAATCTTCATTGTTGCTGTTATTTGTATGCTGAAAGTCTTAATTTATAAAACTCTTTCCCCATAAATTTGTTAGTATTTTTCTCATAAGTGTATTGAGAGGAATAAAGGAGCTAATGCATATAAAATACTTAGCTCAGTACATGGCGCGTGCAAACACTCAAGAAACAGTAGCTATTTTTATTAATGATCTGTATCGATTTTGCTTAATGTTGGAAGAGAATTCTCTATGGATCGCTCACATCTCTGCATACATCATACATACAGGCCCTCTCTGCCTTGTTGTGGACTCTCTTTTTTTTTTTTTTTTTTTTTTTTTTTTTTTTTTTTTTTTTTTTTTTTTTGGCTTTTACCTTGGGAATTTTTTTTTTGACACTTCGGTATGCTTTTATTTATTATTTTTGACCCTTCACCGTTCTTGACAATCATTGTTCTACTTTGGACTTAAAAAATTTTTTTTTCATCCTTTCAGTTTCAGTCACAGAAGTATCTGAGTGTCACCTAGGTTTAAATTTACATATAAGGAATGTAACGGAACATAATTCAGTCCTACAACTATTTGATCTTCTCCTACATGCAAAGATCTTTGCTCTCCAGAAAATTGTAATTTAACTGGGAAAATAGAACAAGTATACCTATAGCTTCCGCACAGGCAGTGAAAGATTAGTGTCATGTAAATGTTACAGAAAATAAACGCTTGCGTCAGACGAAAATGATACTTTTTGGTCATGGTTATTGGTAAGAGATAGGATTTAAGCCCTGTTTGTAAGGGTTTTTGTTAGGTGAAGATTGTAGGAAAGAGGTCGAGGAGAGGTTGGCATGAACAAGGATGCTTAGTAATTTCCATGTGGCTTCTCACGTCAGGGGCTTTGCACATGGCATTCTGTCAACCCAGAGTGCTTTCCCCACTTTTAGTTTGTTTGTTTGTTTGTCAGATAATTCCTTTCTACCCTTCAGATCTTGCTTTTAAGGCCCCCTCTTCCCACATGTAGATTTTGTGTTTTTGTTATGGATTCATATAACAACCCAACCTTCCCGTGTCACGGCACTTCTCATTTGTATCCTCTGTGGTCACGGAGAACACATCTGTCACTGTTGTCTCCCAACTCCTAGGATAATGTCTGGCCCGTGATGAGCCTGTGATAAACATGTGCTGAAGGAATGAATAAATGTTCAAAATGTAGTTATAACTTGATGAGATTTGATTGACTGGGACATAAGAGCAATTTGGAGAATTGGTGGGAATTAGGGGCAAGAACACTGAAAAAAAAGAAATAAAAAAGACTAAGGAATTTGGGTTTCATACGGTAGATTCTCAGGAGACTTTGAATGTTTTTGAGCCAAACTGATAAAAGCCAGTTTGAGGGCTTTTCTAGAAAATAAGTATTAGCCATTCACTAGCATAGGCCAATGAGTCATTTCTCTCCGAGTGTCCAATGAGGTGGCCTGGTCATGAAAGCAGCCTTGTTTATCCATACCTCAGAGGCCAACAGGGTAGCAGAGAAGTGGGTCCTGTTTTTTTGTTGAGAAGGACCACTTCTATTATTTTTTACCCTTATGAGTCTCCAATGTAAATATATCTTATACCCTTTGCCAGCCACATGTATGAGCCGTTACTTGGTTTCCTATATTCAATTAAGTCAGGGCATAGAAACCGACCAGTTAGTGAGTGGGAGGTAAGCAGTGCTGACCCAACAGCAAGCTGATAAATTCCAGCTGCAGGCAGACACTCACCAGTTTCTTTGGTGATTTCTAGTTTCATCTCCAGCAATGATAAAATGTCCTTAGACATTTTGAAAAGCTAGAACCCTTTCAAGGGCCCCAGTACTCTTTCCTCTGATGTCCAGTGGCCTGGGGACTCAGGTTGGACCCAGCTGCATGAAATGATCAGAGGCCACTATGATTACAGTGCTGGTGACTTCAGGAGTGAAGAAACAGTGTGGACCACTCACATGGGTCAGTCGTCTGTTTTGGAATAGGTTATGTGAAGAAATCCCAGTGTAGTTTTAAAAGCAGGTGAGTGAGGCATTGAGAGGGAGACAGCAAGGGGGACCCAGGGGGCTCCGGGGCCTTCCTTAACTCACTTGGAGTTATTGACACTAGGGGGAGTATGTGGACAGGACAGGGGACAATTCTTTGCTCTTAGCTCTACCACTCATTTTAGAGATCTCGTGTAATTCTTGAGTCAGTGGAGCACACGGTCACAAAAGCTATGCTAATACCAAATTTGTCATGGCTTGAAAGTGACCATCAACCACAATTCCCCACAAAACTGAGGAAAATTGTTTTTTTCTGAATTATACTGGGGGGGGGGGGCGGTGGGCAGCAATGCCACCCAATTACAAGTTTGCTGATTACAGTGAATTAAAGAAAAGAATGATTACAAGAAAAGAAAAGAAGAGAAAAAGAACTGGTAAAACACACAGTTTGCAATGTTACATCATATCTGATAGTGTCTTTACTTGGTTATTCGTTTATTCCTTCGGTTATACTTATTAAACACTATGGTACCAGGCGCTGTGCTAAGCCGTGAGGTTACAGACGGAAGACACAGTCCTGCCCTCAGGTTGCTGTCATTCCAACTGTAACCAACACTACAATAAAGGGAAGGATAGGCTGCTGAAGGAATGCCTAAGAGAGGATTACATTTCTTTTATTGTTCAATTTATTGGGGTGACATTGGTTAGTAAAAATTACATAGGTTCCAGGTGTGCTATTCTACAGTGCATCGTCTATGCGTTGCATTGTGTGTCCACCACCCAGGGTCAGTTCTCCTTCCATCACCATGTATTTGAGACCCTGTCCCTTCTCTCCCACCCCTCCCCCCATACCCTCAGATAACCACGAACCACAAAACTATTGATTGTGTCCATGAATTCTTATTTCTCTGTTGCTTTCAGCTTTGCATTCCACAAGTGTGTGAAATCATATGGGTCTTGTTTTTCTCTGTCTGACTTATTTCGCTTTGCATGGTGATCTCAAGGTGCATCCATGTTGTCATACATGGCCTGATTTTTTTTTTTTTTTTGCTTTTTGGTATGTGGGTAATTCCCTGGCTGAGAATCGAACCCAGGCCGCAGCACTGACAGCGCCAGCGCCGAAGCCTTAAGCCACTACACCACCAGGGAACTCCCTACATGGCCTTATTTTCTAGGAGAGGATTATACTACCCAAAGCAGGGAGCCCTGGAAAGGCATTAGATTGGAAGGATCTAGAAAAGTAGTTTAGTTACATGGCCTTGGTGGACATTGGTGTGGGGTATGTTGTGTGCAAAAGACAGCAACACTGTGAAAGGCAGGAAGGTTGTGTGAGAGAGCTTGGCTCGTCTGGGAACTGGGGGGATGGCTGAGCACAGGTTGAGGGGAGAGGGACTCGGATGATGAGGCTGGAAACGGTGGAGCTGGCCCTGAAGTTCTCTCTGACTTCAGTGGTGGGTAAGAGGAATCCCCGAAGGGCGTTAGGCTGCGCGGTGGCATTGAAGAGCAAGGCTCTTCACCTGCTCTTTGCTCGGGCCTTCCCTCAGGCCCTTTGGGAGTCAGAGCCCAATAATTCGCCCAGGTCCCCTGCCTCTTGGGAGACATTTGAGAGCCTCTCTCTCCTGGCCGGGGATGACCCCTCACCTGGCAGAGTCCCTGAGGCATCCAGACAGTCCACGGCCCGTATCGTGGTGTCTGGTCAGAGAAGCCTTCCTCGGGGTGCGGCTTCGCTGCCTCGGCTACAACTGGGACCTGCTGGGTAATAGGATTTTGGAGTCTCCTCACCTTTGGGGCCCGGTTTCTGCACTGGGGTAAAGGAGAGCTGGCAGATCTCACCGAAGCCTTGCCCCGGCTGGAGCCTCCCCTCCCCAACCACAGTTCTTCCCCCCAGAGCGGATGGACAGGGGGTGGTTTCCGTCTTCCCAGGAGCTCATTCGTAAGCACTAGGTCATGTGAACGCCATGAATTGGGTGTTATTGCTCCTATTTTACAGGTGGGAAAACTGAGTTTCAGAAGGCTGAAGTGGCCCGTTCCAGGTCACAGAGCCACTAAGCGGTGGAGCTCAGAGTCAAACACGCTGTGTGCTGCACAGCGAAGTCTCATCCGTCACCCTCCTGCCACCATTCATTCTCACTGGGGACAGGGCATGAAATCAGGGCTACTCGAGGGGCACGTGGCCTCTCTTTCTCCAGGGGCAGTTTGTTTTGTTTTGTTTTGTTTTCATTTGTTCAAGAGAAGAAAACACGTAGTACAGGACTGGCAAACGGGTCTCATCTTCCTGCCAACTCCCTTTGGTTGATGGCTCAGAACAAAGCATTAAATCGTGTGAAGTCCTGGCAGAGTAGGAACCAGTGTCACTGTCGATCGCACTGTCACCGAGATCGATGGTTCCCTTGGGCTTTCATAATCCTGCACTAATCGCGACATTTCCGCTGACACCCCTTCACCCCCAACACCCGTTTTGCTCACTCTCATTCCCTCCTTCCCCTGCAGAAACGGTTCTCCCACTGAGTAATAGCTGAGCGGGTAGTACGCGTGACACACTTTGCATATGTCATCGTCAGTCCTCACGACAACCCTGCAAGGTAAGTAGAAGGCAAAACAAGGTTTAGAGAGGTTATCTTGTCCGAGGGCACGCTGCAAGAAGGCTGGAATTGGAAGCCCCACAGAGAAGACCTTGCACGTGCATGTGGGCACTTCGCTGTCACCGTTTGCTGTCAGCTCACAAGGGCCCTGTGAGGTGCTTCTCTGGGTTTGCAGTGGAGGCACCTGGAAGCCAAGGGAGGAGGGAGCTGGCTGCTTAGAGGCAGAGAGCCCAGCTGCTCCTTCTGGTCCTTTCCTGCTGTGACCTAGGCTGTGGAGAGCAGCCCTGGACACTACAGAGCCGGCCCAGGTCGCTCATCTAGCAGAGGAGGGGAATTTGGGGGTCCTTGACTGGTTTTACTCTTTCCGTCTTTACCCTGTTTTCAGCTCTAATAACCCAGAAGGTCTTTCCTTTATGGTACCTCCTTGTGTAATTTAAAACATTTGAATTTCTTTCTTAAAATAAGAATTTCTTTTTTAAAAATTAATTTAAAATCAATTATTCTTAAGTGGATTGTTTTTTAAATAATTTAAAAATAATTTATTGAGATAAATTTACATAACATAAGATGAATCATTTTGAAGTGAACAACTCAGTACCATTTAGTATAATACATTCACAGTGTTCTACCTCCAACACCTCTATCCGATTCCAAAATATTTTCATTGCTCCAAAGTAAAACCCTTTACCTATTAAGCAGGTTTGCCTTATCCCCCACTCACCCTGGCCTCTGGCTACCATCAGTACACATTCATTATATAATGTGTAACCTTTGTGACTGGCTTCTTTCACTTAGCATAACATTTTGGAGGTGCATCCATGTTGTAGCACGTATCAGCATTTAATTACTTTTTACGGCTGAATAATATTCCATTGTATGTATTTACTACAGTCTGTTTATCCATTCATTTGTTGATGTTGGTGCTATCTACCATTTGGCAGTTATGAATAATGCTGCTATCATCGTATGGGTACATGCACTTGTTTGACTCTCTGTTCTTAGTTCTTTGGGTTATATACCTTGGAGTGGAATGCAGGGTCATAAGGTAATTCTGTGCTTAACTTTTTAAAGAGAGCTCTGTTTCTTTTTGAAGTGGATGGGGGTGGACATCTGCTCATAGAAGACCTAGCGATGACCAAGGGTATCCTCTACAGATTTACAAGAACACGTGTAGACTAGATATGCAAGATTTCAAAATGAAGAAGTTGCAATACTCCAGACAGCTGCAGGCAGGAGGGGATGCTTGTGAGGCATGAGCAGTGGCATGGGGTACAGGACCTCTGGGTCGTGGGAGACTTCTGCAAATGGCACTTTGTCTGGGTGGTGCCCTTCTCTCCAGAAGCCCAAGGGACATGTGTAATGCCGCTCAGCTCCAAGCAGGTGCAGAAAGGCGAGCAGGGCTGTGAATCTCTTTATATTTGAGTGTTTTGTGGATACTCGCATTGGCGTGTTAGGAATAAGAGCCATAAAAATATTGACATAGTGATTCTATCAGCACTCAAGGTATGAACTTGGAACTACTGTAGATTGACTGAGAATTCTCAAAACCTCCCGATCAGGAGGTAGCCATTAAAGGCAGATGTGTGTGGACCATGGGCCCTGCGGGAGTTAGAAGATCAGAATGCAGAATTGGGATGACAAATGAAGAGCTTCTGGACGAAGACAGAAATGCTTCTTTAGATATACCTGGCTAAGGGTCAAAGAGTTTCACTGTTCCTGAACACACCTGCCTATCCTACTGTGGTGATTATAACTGGAATGTAAGAAGTTTCCTCACAGCGAGTTCTAACAAGGAGAAGAAAATCTTGGAACCAATGTTCCCTTTGCCTGCAAAATGATCAAACTGTAATTATCACATTTAAGGGGTAATTGTTCCAATTAAACCAAAATGGGATGCTCCAACCCTCCTTCTTCTGCTGACACAGATAGAATTGCTAGGAAGATAGAACAGTGCTTCCAAAACAACTTGCTTTGAGCTTGTTCTTTTTATAGTGACGATAGGGTCAGGGAAAGGTGCTGTGTGGGCAGCCCTACTGGTCATCCTCTGACACTCTCTCTTCTTCACAGCTAGGTAGCCACAGACCCAGACCCCAAAGGAGCACCCACCTTGACCTAAGACATTAGCACTTGAGCCATTTTTGTTGAATCCCAGGACTTGGACAGGAGGCCTGATGATTCTCAGATATGACATAGGGCCGATGAAGTGGGGGAGTCTGTCCTGAGATGCTTTTATGGGGGCAGGATGAGGACAATAGCACTTCAATAATAGGGTTCCCAGGAGAGGAAGAGAGAGGGGAAGGAAGGAAAATATCACAAACTGAGCAACCACTATGCTCTAAGCACCGTGCATGGTACTTTCTCGTGTTCTTTCAGTTAGGTGGCAGAACCCCAGGTAGTTGAAGCACAGTGGACAGAAATGATGGAGGTACAGTGTTTGGGAGCCAGCCAGGTGAGCAGTCCTTATCTAGGAGTGCTAAAGTCTTGAGCTTCTGTCTTTAGCCTTCTGTCTGAAGAGGGAAGGTATCAGGAACCAAAACAGACACCAACCCTGAGAACTATTTGTGAGCAACTAGGACGAGCTTAGATAAAACGGTGATAGGGTTGGTAGAGCGCAAGGATCCATTTCTTTCCCTCTAGTGGTGGATGGCCATGAGCAGGGGGCAGGGGTAGGAGACTGGTGAGAAACAAAGGAGGAGCAACACCTGGAGGAAGCTTGTGTGTTACACAGAGAGATCTCAACTTTCTCCAAGGGCAGCAGAAGGATATGGGAGGGCTTTAAGAATATATATATATATATGATTGCATGTAGGACTGGGCTCTCACTCACTTTGGCTGCCCAGTTAAGATGCAGGGTGAGAAGGTTGTTGGTGGACACCATGCTACATGCTAGGGAGATAACTGTCTTTGTTAGGAATGTTTTGGTTGCTCATGACAAAATCTCACCTTGAGAACCAAGCCTGTGTTGGTTGCACACATGTTCTCCTCTGTAGACGCAGGGCAGAACTGTTCCAGAAAATGTCTGGGGACCCCTGGAAGAGGGCTTGAACATGACCCGGCCTTCTGCCGCCTCTCGCTGTTGCTCCCTTTGGCCCGCCAGCTCTGCCAGGTAGCATAGTGGTTAAGATGAGGGACTCTGGGGCCAGGTGCACTCAGCCTCTGTTACTTATCGCTGTGTGATATGGAGCAGGTTACTTAACCTTGCTTTGCCTCAGTTTCCTCATGTGCAAACAAGGATCATCATATTACTTCCTGGGGCGTTTGTGAGGACTCAGTGTGCTAATACACGTGAGGGGCTTGGCATAGTGTCTGCTTTAAGCCCACAGAAGGCGATTAAAAAGTGTTAGCTGCAAGTATTGTTATTTCTGTTATTTGAGTACAGACTGACTTTTTCCAAATGTAGGAAAACAGCCTCTGACAGCTCATCCAACGTTACCACTAGACAAAGGCTGACTGAGTTTCCTCTGGTTCCATGTTCAAACATCGGAAGGGCAAGATGCCCAGGTCAACAGGAACTCAGTTCCACTCCTGGGCCAGTTGACACGGTCGAGTGGGCAAGTGCCATGGCTGCTGCACTTTGATCCATCTGGGCCACCAGTGGAGGAGAAGGCAGGACCCCGTGCCTCCCCCACGTGGCAGGTACCCTGGTGGAGGCTCTCCTAAGGTTTAGTGGACTTTCACATTTCAGAAGCTACATACCAGAGCTTTTGGGGGATACTCTATATCAGGGGTGTCTAATCTTTTGGCTTCCCTGGGTCACATTCGAAGAAAAGTTGTCTTGGGCCACTCATAGAATGCACTAAAACTAATGATCGCTGATGAGTTTTTTAAAAGGTTGCAAAAAAAATCTTATAATGTTCTAAGAAAGTTTACGAGTTTGTGTTGGGCAGCAGGTTGGCCCAGCTGGGTGTAGAGTCTGTGGGCCCCATCTGAGTGCACGCCCCGACTGCGGGGTGCTCTCCTTCCTCCACTGGAGCCAGCCCGGAGCTGATGGTGACTGCCCGCCCGGGCTCTCCCAGAGGCGTGCGGGCTGGATGGGACACCGGCGCGGCGTAGGGCCGGCCTCCAGCCCCCTAACCGGTGCCCGTGGTGCGAGAACGCGAGGCGGGGCGCTTATTGAGGGGGCGTGGTAAAAGGTAGACATGAGCGCCCCCCTGGGAAGCTGAAAACCAAGGCCGCGGCTCGGGGGAAGTGGGGCCCTCAGTGCAGTCAGGAAGTACGTTCAGAACCCGGGGCCTCGGGAGCAGGACCTGGCAGCTCCTCACTCCGACGCGACACCATTAAGGTGACTTTTCTTCATTTCTCTTGGTGAGTCTTTGGAGCGGGGAAAGGCTGGCGTGCCTCAGCTGGGATTTTCGAAGTGACCCGTGGAGACTGACCAGTCTTCGCTGCCACCTGAGTCTCTGCACCTCACGTGCGAAGAGCAGTGCTGCAGGTCGCTCATGTCTGAACTCGTTGGGCCTGACCAGGGCGGGCAGCCTCCACTGGGCGGGGCCATTTAAAGGCCAGAGCTTACACACTCGCGGGCCTGGGTACTTAGGACCTTCTTTCTTCCAGAGGGCTCAGGGTGCACTGCAGCTACCTCTCTCTTGCTTGCTCGTGCTCCTTTCGCATCGTGTTCCATGCTTTGTAAAGGTCAGGCGGCCCGGGGGTTGCTTTTACTGCCCCAGCCCTGGAGCCCAGGCCAGCTCTACTGCAGTCAGGCCTGCAGAGGCCCTCATGCTCTGGCTCCTGTGCGCTGCAGGCTCCTCTGTTTGCCTGTGCTCTTTGTGCCTTTGGTCTGTCCTTCCTACCTGACATGTAGGATCTGGGATTCTCACGTAAACTGACAAGGAAGGGGCAAAGGAGGCCACTCACTGGGCTTCCAACCCACCATCCAGGCTGTCTGGACAGAGGAGTTCTGCACGGGCCCAGTCTGCACTGGAGTTTCTGGCCTCAAAATGGTGAAGGGTGTTCTTTTGCCAGACCTAGCCCCACACTTGTTTCCCTCAGGAACCCTGTGGGTTGGTAGGGGAATCAGATACCAAGTCCAACCATCTACCCTGCAATCCCTTCTATTCCCAGTGCATTAATACGTTCTTGAAATCACCCACTTTGTCTTATTTATTCCTTATGACGCATCTGTAACTACGTATTCTCATTTCCATTTTACAGAAGAGAGAACTGAGGCCTAGAGAAGTTAAATAACTCGCTCATAGTCTTATAGCTAATTACAGTCAGAATTGGGGTCAGAGGAGAGAGTCTGCACCACAGCCAGGAAGTGAATAAAACAAAATGTTCTCAAGGAGTTGTTGGGGAAGCAGCTCGAAGAAGGTAGTGCCCGGGCTGTGCTGTTCATATTTTTATCTTCCGGTAAGAACAGCACAGATTTATAGTTCCAACTCCCAGATCTGTTCCCAGTTAAAAATATCCATGACATCTTTTTATACAAATATATACATCCCTCACAAACTGATAGGTTTTTACCGTCTCCAGATACTGGAGTCAAGTGGCTTTAGGAACTTTGTTTTTGGCAACACTGGCTTTTGAAATAATGCATTATTACTAGTTAAAAAATCCTTTTGATGAAATTCTTCAGTCAAAGCAATGATTCACTGAGTTGCATTTTCCTGCAGAGGTGTTAGCTGTGTCTGCAGTCACAGCTGTCCCAGAGCATACCAGTACCCAGAATGCACCAGGGCACATCGTCATAGCCTCCCAGCTACAGTGACAATGAAGCAAAACATTATTCTACTACCTCGATAAAACTATTATTTACATTTTGGTGTGCTTATTTGACGTCTTTTTTCTTATGAGCCCTTTTCTTTAAAACATGGTTGTAATAAGTAACAGGGCATATACAATTTTATAGCTTATTTAAAAAAACGTTATAATAACTTTAATATAAGTTGTATATTATTGCCATTTTCCTTTGTGGTTACAGAGACTTTTAAACCATTGTATTTGGCAATGTAGATTGAATTTTTAAAACCAATTCTCTTATTGTTGGCCATTTGAGCCTTCTTTTATAAACAATATAAAATGTTTTCATGTTTAAAGATAAATGTCCAGAATTGATTTATTAGATCAAAATTAAACATGTGTTATTGCTCTTCACATATATTGCCGAATTGTTTTTATAAATAGTTGTATAAATGTATCCCAGCATCTGTACTTTGAAACACACCAATTTCCCTGCACCCTCACTAGCACCAACTATTATCTTGATAAAAACTGTTTCTTTCTTTACTAATTTTACAGATGGTATGGCACCTCGTAATAACTTTTAGTCTTTATTTCTTTGATTATTGATAAGGTTGATTATTCTCTTCATGTTTGTATACTGGTTATAAATCCTCTCATGTGAATTTTGGGTTGTATACCCTCTGTCCAGTTACCAGTTGTGTCTTAAATTAAAAAAATTATTTATGTGATGTGTGGTATAGAATTTATTTTCCCACTTATATGCTAGTTAGTAATCCTTCCTTTAATATATGCTGTGAATATTTTTTAATGATTTGTCATTTTTTCTTTCTATGTTGATCTTTAGTAGTGTGTATTATTTTGAAAGAAACATTTACAAGTGAAGTTTTTCAGCAAGGATAGCGGGGTCCATGAGGTATCAAAGAATCATGTCACAAAAAATGGGATTGAAGGGACTGCGTAATTTAATCTGGATGAGATTTGGGTCACAGGACTGCATTCTTCAGTTATGTCAACGGCTGCTGTCTTAAAGAGGAATCGAACTTACTCTGAAGTTCGAGAGGACATAACCGGGGTAAATGATAGGAAGCTGTAGGTAGTAAACAATAGATGATGTTTATTGGCTATGTCCTTTATTCCAGGTTATGTGTCAGGTTCATTAATCCTCACCACTTTGAGGGAAGAATTATTATACCTTTTTCCCAGTGGTCTTGAGGGACCTACCCAAGGTCACATGGACAGCCAGTGGCAGAGATGGGCTGGAGCCCAGGCCTGGGGTGACCTTAGAGCCCAGGTTCTTTCCATGGACTGCGTGATGGGGACTGGTCACTCCCTCCATTAGGGTCTCCTTTCTTCACGATTACAGGAGGGTTGGAGCAGACATCCTCTAGGATCCTTTGCAGCCTGCATGAGGGAGGGAGGAAATGCTGGCAGGCTGCAGCTGCTGCTCCTCACGGGCTCTCGCCAATCCTGGGGGACAAAAGAGAAGCTCAGAACAGAATGAGGCTTCTGGGCTGCTGTCAAGTGCTCTTTCTGCTATGGAATGCTGCTTTTCTTTTCCAGTGTTTCCATTCAGCCACCCCAAAAACAAATAAACAAACAAACAAACAAACAAACAAACAAATAAAGCCCCTGAGATGTTTGCCATAAAAGAAAAAGCCTTATTTAGTATGTAAAATAGTCTATATGAGTGGGATCTCCTTTGTTTACATCATACGAAGCATTACAATTGCCTTTAAATACAGAGAACCCAGTCTCCCAGATGGCCATTAAATAAACTGGATGCTTCTAGTAGGAAGAGTGTGGTGTAGTTTTTATGCACATTCTTAATTAAAGGCAAATGAACAAACAAAACCAGCTCTAAGTGTTGGGTGGAGACGGGAGGGAAAACAATCCGTTCAGGAGACCTTGCCTGAATCTCTGAGTGAGCTTCCGGTTTCTTACCTATACTGTGGGGACAATACCCTCTTTCATTGATTCGAAGACACATTTAAAAAAAAAAATTATCGGCTCTGAAATTGGGATGTATAGATTAAATGGCTGGGATTTTCCTTTCTTAGTGGTACATGAATCAGTGTTACTTCTTATACAAGGTTCATGAATTCCATGAGATACTTCGTGCCTTATGCATTCACACAGAAGGTGAGGTATATAAAATAATAAGTATTAAATATATATATATTTTATGAATATAATACATTTTTCTTCTTTTGCAAAGTAGTAATCCAAAAGAAGAAGTCAGTTTCTATCAGTGTTTATGGAAATAAAGAATAAATAAGGAAGTGGTGATTTTTAGCTAGAAAATGCAAGTTTTATAAAGAAAATCATAAGCAAAGGTGCATTTGTAACTTGACGAGTGAAATGATTTTCAGTGTATTCCTCACGCTTTCCAAATTGCAATAAAAAATACAGCTGAAATTATTCTTGGAAATGAATTGTATTTACAGGTTAATTTGGAGAGCATTGACATTTTCATAATGTTAAGCCTTCCAATCAGGAAAATGGTGTGTCTAGACCTTTTTCTATGTCATTCAATAATTTTATTTTTAAAAAAATTTTTTTTTTTTTTTTTGTTTGTTTGTTTTTGTTTTTTTTTTGCTTTTTGGTATGTGGGTAGCTCCCTGGCTGGGAATCGAACCCAGGCCGCAGCGCTGACAGCGCCAACGCCGAAGCCTTAAGCCACTGCACCATCAGGGAACTCCCTAAAAAAATTTTTATAATATGAAACTTATGTCTAAGTATTTTACAGCTCTTTGTTGTTGCTGCATTTGATTTATTCCCTAAAGTTTTGGTAGAACTCCCTAGCACAACTGTTTGGACCTGGGGCCTTTGGAAAGGGGATATTTTGACACCCTTCTCAATATCTGCCCCAGGTATTGGAGGTTTATTTAGAAATTCTACTTTTTCTTGGGTCATTTTAGACAACTTGTATTTCCTAACAGACTGATTCTTTTCATCTAGATATTCAAATTTATTAGAAAAATATTTCTTCTATAATTTTAATAATCTCTGTGTCTGTATCTCCTCCCATTTAGCTTAATGCTAATTTTTGGTGTCTCTTTTTCCCCTTGGCTGAACTTGTTAGAGACTTGTTATTTTATTAGTCCTTTTAAGGAATCAGCTTTTGATTTTATTAATCAGCTTAATTTCTTTTGTCGTTGTTGTTGATTTTTTTTTTTTTACTTTATTTTCTGTCTTCTATTTGGGGGGGTTGTTATCTTCCTCCATCTAGCTTTTATTTTTTTTTTCTAATATATTAATATGTACATTTGAAGCTATAGATTTTTTGTCATACTGTGTTGAGAGTTTTCTGCAAGTTTTGACATCTAGTAATTTCCTTGTTGTTTACTTTTAAAACAGTTTGTAATTTTAATGTTTTCCTCTCTAACCCGAGGGTAATTTAAAAGGTGTTTTAAAATTTTCAACTCAACATATATTTTTTCATCCTATTGTTATTTATGTCTAATTTTACTTATTTCAGGGTCGTGTGTTGTTTATTATCTCTAGGAGATCTTCTCAAATCTCACTGAGGAGAGTAATTGAACTGATGTATGGATTTCTAATCCCTGCACTTTAGGTATTAGTTCTTGTTAGTTGAATGGGTGTCGCTTTCTCAAGTGTTGGCAATTGTTGATTGGTGTTCATTTTTATGTAAGACAGTTTGTGTCTGAGCACCTCTGAAAGTACATTGGGCTTTTTGCTTTGTGACTGTGGCGGGACTGTCAGGACATGTGCTAGTAGCTTGTCTCCCAGTCAGCCTGGCCTGTCACACCCCAGTACTCACTCTCACTGGGCAAACCCTGGGGTCTACCTCTTAGAAGAAGTAGTGGGTGTGGCAGAACCCACAGACCAGCTCTTTAATTAAGATTCCTGAAGAGTGCACAGGGTCGTTTCTACCTCTTTTACAAGGGCTGTCTGGAAAGTACCCAGCCATGTAATGTGAAAATACAGGCATTTATGACTAGGTTTTTTTCTGTACAGCCCTAATATATTTTGCCTCCAAGCTTGGTGCTCCCCTGGCATTATACTCAATAGTCTTCTCCTGCCATATTTTGGGCTTTGTTATATACATCAATATTTTCCCATTCGTCTCCTATCTTTTAGGCATTCCCCCAAAATCTTTATTTGCCCATGGTAATCTTTTCTATTTTTATAGTGTTGTTATTAGTATCAAATCAGATAGATAGTTATTGATAGATAGATACAGATATATAGATCATATAAAGATATCTAGCTATCATCTAGCTTTCATCTATCTATCTATCTTACTGTGATAGAATAATGGCCCTCTAAAATATCCATGTTTGCATCTCTGGAACCCATGATATGTTGTCCTATACAGCAAAAGGGACTTTGTAGATGTGAGTAAATTAAGGATTTTGAGATAGGAGATTACCTGAACTATCCAGGTGGGCCCTTTCCGTACAAAGGAATGAGGGAGGCAGGAGAGTCAGAGGAAGGGATGTGACAGTGAAAGCAGAGGTGGGAGTGATGGATTCTGGCTTGAAGATGACAGAGGACTCTGAGTCAAGGAATGGGAGTAGCCTCTAGAAATGGAAGGGGGAGGACATGAGTTCTACCCCCAACACTCCTGATAGAACATAGCCCTTCACTTTAATCTCTTTTCAGCCCATTTGAGACCCATTTCGGACTTTTGACCTCTAGGACAGTAAGATAAATGTGTATTGCTTTAAGTCATTAAATTTGTGGTAATTTGGTACAGCAGCTATAGGAAGCAAATACACTTCATTATATCAACTCTTTTAATCCTCAAACTAACCCATTTTAAAATGAGGAAATTGGGGCTCAGAGAGGTTAAACAGTTTGCCCAAAGTCGCACAGCTGGTAGATGGTAGACGTGAGATTTGAACCTAAGTAGTCTGGTTCCAGAGGCTATGCTTAACCAATGTATTATATGCCTCTCATGTTACTTGGTTTATTATTTTTTTCAAAATATCTTTCTTGCAGTTTTATATGTTTTTAAGGGGGATGTAAATGTGTGTGCTCAGTCTAATATTTTGGTTTCTTCTTGGTGAATTCCTCACGAATGCCAAGATTCTACTGTCAACCATTGTAGTAGAGGAGTTAAGAATGGAACTAACAAATTCTAGTGTTGCTACTTACTAGCTGAGTGATGTTGTGAAGGTCATTTAATATAGCATTAATGTTCTTATTTGTAAAATGGGGGTAGTAGTATTTACTATAGGATTGTTTTAAAGTGAAATAACATACAGCCACTCCTCACTTAATGACCTACCTGTTTAATGACTTATCCCCAGTTCTCCAGCACAGGGAACCCCCTGTCTCAGTCTGTGTGAGTCTCAGGAATCCTCTTTGTCAGTCTTTGTCTCGTTCCAGCAGTCAGTTAGTATTCACTACATGAAGCATTCACAATCATGCAAGATTACATATTTTGTTTATGAGTGTAGTGTCATGTGATACCTATTGAAAAAATACATACCCTGTGGTGCCATGACATCTACCTTTAAGCTCCTTACTTATTGACCAATTCACTTAATGAAACCAGACTCGGTCATTAAGTGAGGAGTGACTAGATATGAAGTGTTCACACAGTGCTTAACACAGAGTAAGGAAGTATTATTTATTGAGCAATCATATAGCTAATAATAATAATAATAATATCATTATTAGAACTACTAACATAGCATTACTAGAATTGTTTTTTTTTTTTTTTTAATTCATTTTTATTGTTAGACTTACTGGGGTGACATCTGTTAGCAAGGATTACATAGGTTTCAGGCATACAATTCTACAGTGCATTGTCAGCTTGTTGTATAATCAGTTCACCACCTAATGTGAGTTCTCTTTCCATCACCTTATATTTAGCTTCCCCCCCCTCCTTAGAATTGTTTTTATTTACTGCAAATGCACGTTTCAGGCCCACCCAGCGCAGCTCAGATCCTAGAGTTTACACAGCCGAAGTGAGGAAGAGCTTATTTGGTTTAATGTCCATTCCTAGGCTTCTGGAATATTGCTGGTCATTTAATGAGAAGAGAGCTGACAGCAGCCTCACCCTGGTGCCCTTTTCTACCATTTAAAGCAGAGACAAAAGACACTCATCCAAAGAGAAAGATTAGATTAGGCAATTTACCAATTCATGGAATTCATTCAGCTCGTTCCGTGCTTTTCCTTTCCCAGGAGCTGTGTCCCCATCTGCCTTCCGTAGGCGGTGCCTGGGCGGGTCAGGCTCTGTGTCCGCGAAATTGTCTGCTGGGGAGAGCCTGCCCAGCACCAGGGATGCCACAGGAAGTGAAGGCGAAGGGCTGTTGCTGCAGTGAATTGATGTACCGGCCGCTCATTTCCCTTCTCATTCAGGTCTTGACAAGGCAGCGCTGAGAGAGGGGCAGAGGCTGCTTTTGGTGTCAGAGTTCTCCCACCTCCCTGCCCCGCTCCCACTTGTTCTGTTGCACCCCACTCCTGCAATATCAACTTAAGAAGAGAGGGTGTGATTGGCGGCTGGGAGGGAGCCTCAGTAAGAGCTGTGCATCCCTCATGGAGCACCTGCAGAGAAGCAGGTCCAGCTTTATTGGCCTTGCAACAGCTCGGGCCCACCTTCCAGAACATTCAGTCAGAAAGCTGGAGAGGAGAGGGGAGGCTTCTGCATAGAAAAATTAAAAGCATTTTATTATAAATGGATAGTCTGCAAATAAAAAGTATGGGAATCTATAGGGTTCAGAATGGAATTGTTCTTTCATATCGTGTCCAAAAGATAACCATGGTTAATAATTTGGTTCATTTTCTTCTCATTGTGCTGCAACTTGCTTTTCTCACATTGTTACATCTCAGACATCTTCCAAGTCAGTATATACAGGTATTTGCATTCTTATTAGTAGCTGAATAGTATTACATGGGATAGGTAAACATTTTCCTTTCAATTATGTTCCTATTCATGGATACTTAGGTGGTATCCATTTTTTTTTTCTATTATGAACAAAGCTGCACCGAACATTCCTGTAGATATTTCTCAGTGAACATACATGAATGTCTGCAGAAAGACTTTCTAGAAGTAGAATGCTTGAGTCCAAGAGTTTGCACGTTTAAATGTGGAAACATGCTGCACTCTAACATGTTTCACTAATTGGCATACTCTTACAAAGATGCTCCTTACCTTTCAATAGCTCTCACCAGCATGTGACCTGCCTGAATCAATAGCTCCCGAGTTCTCCAGAGGTTTGGACCATCCTCAGTAGGTCTTTCAGTGCAGGTCCACACACTTATGTGTACCTGGTGCAGATACTGTGTAGGCATGGGTATTCGAGGATGTCTAAAGGTTGAATAATTAATTCTTCATACTCATCTTAAAGGATTTATGAGTGGGAGAAGAGATGAGTAAATGGAAATTCAAAGATAATGTGCCAGGTGTCGGGCTATAATTAAAATCCTGAGAGAACATGAAGGAGAGAGTAACTGCATCCTTCTGGGCCTTTTAGAGCAGGCTTCCCAGAGGAAGTGAGGCTTGAAAGATGAGTAGGAGTTCTCTTGTTAAAGGGGCACGGAAGGGCACTCTAGGCAGAGGAACTAGCATTTGCAAAGGCCCAGAGGTGGGGAGTTCATGTGCTGTGTGGGGGATGGTTGCTCTGATCTGTAGGATGATCTGGGGGAGTGGGGAGCAATCAGTCATAGAGGTGGGCCGCACTGGGAAGGACCTTGAAGGCCACAGGACTAGGGAAGTGTTCAGATCAGGCAAAAGAAGACCGTAGTGGGAAGAGCCTGCAGCCTGGGAGAGTGATTAACAGAGTGTGCAGAAGTTCAGGCAGAGGTAATAAAAGATGGGGTGTGGGGGGCAGTGTGCCCAGGAGAACTTGGATACGTTCCTTTCCTATCCCAGACTCAGCCTGGTTTGGTAAGAATCGGGCCTGGCGGCTGTCATCTGGGCAAATTTATTACACTGGATGGTTAATAAAACTGTATTGATTTTATTATGTTTTGTAACAAGAAATCTCTCTGCTGGGAGGAATGTCAAATCTGATGTGTTTGAGGTGAATGAGCAATCGAACTTAACTGCTTAGCTTGGTTCAGCTGAAAACTGCTGCCTCAGGGCCAGAGCTGCTTGTGCTCCGTGCTGGACCAGAGTGAGCCCTTCCCTGGGCTGAAATTCCCTTCTTGATTAGGAGCCCTGACACTGACCCCGGCTGGAGAGATTGGAGAGGGTATAGGGGAGAAAACCAAAGGGGCAATGACACTGTGAAAGATAAAACCAGGAGTTAGTGTCGGCATGTACTCACTCATCCATCCATCCATCCATCCATCCATCCAAACTGTATGTGAATTTACTCTGTGCCCAGCAGAGTGTTGGCCATTAGAGACTTAATGTCCCTGTCCCCCAGGGACCTGGTCTAGGACCAGAGCCCAAAGTCCTTGCAAATGAATTGGGTTGGCATGGTCAGAGCTCATCTTCAATAAAACAATGGAGTTTCAGATGTTTGTCCTGGGAAGCCTCCCTTTTCTCCCTCTGACCCCACGCAGGCTTCCCCACGATTGTAAGTTTGTGTACCATGACTGCCAGCTCATCCCCACTGAAGCGTCAACTAATGAGCAGAGCATTTCTAATCATAGTTTAAGGCACTATGAACGATCCTTCCTGAGCTTTCCTTCCCAAGGTGTGAGAGAAAGCCTGGGAAAAATTTCTGTCTGGTCCCAGCTTTGCAACTTTGAAAAAATCATTTAGCCTTTCTGAGGCTCATATGAGGCCTCCGAGTTCCTGCTCTGCCCTCCTCATGGAATGGTTGGAAGGCTTAACAGGGTGTGGATGTGCTTTGAAAATCATCAAGCACGATACAAAAACAAGGGCTAGTAATTACTCCCTGTATTCTGTTGCTTGGAGACAGAGACCTGAGTTATTACTGCAGGGTGCTCACAATTCACAAGCTGTCCTTTTCTTTGTCCCAGCTCTCCAGGGAGTGAACGGACCACACTTTGTTTCATGCTTCCCATTTGAAGGTGGTGGACTCTGGAGCTTATGGGGTTGAACACATTTTCCCCAACAAAAATCTGTGAGAAAGGCCAGATGAGTGAGACTTAGAAAGGAATCTCGTTAGACAGCAGGATAAGAGCAAACTGGCTTGGACTAGAGCAGGAGAGATTAGGTTAGTGGGAAGAATAAACCTGGTTTTAAGGGTTGGGAGACAGACACCAAATTGTGTGAACTTTCTAAGACCTGGGTGTTGCCCCTTCAGTTAACTATGCATCTTTGGGCAAGTTACCAAGGCCCCTGAGTTTAGATACTATTTACTAAGTTACCCAGGGCCTCAGTTACTTCCTGGGGCTTGTATTGAGGTAATATTGTGTGTATTCTGCCAAAATGTGAGCTGAAATGAATCTCCTTTTCTGGAACTTGTTCTAATACGAAAGGTGGAGGCTACTCTTACGTGTACTTTGTGGGGCAGGAGGATAAGTTAGTTAACTAGAATCCTGCAGTGCTCCTATGGAGAATTTGCATTGCAGATAATATGAAAACTTGGTGAAAAATCTAGTTAGTGATTCTGAATGAATGTAACTGTTCAACTACAGTAATGCTCAGTTGGAGGAGACAAAAAAGACATTTAACAGGTTGCATGCAACCATCTTGAGCTTTTCCCCACAAAAATGTCTGGCAAAAAGAAAATTTTACTTAATTAGCTAGGACAGAGGAAACTAGTAAGGAGTTAGAGAAGTCTAGCTTAAATATGAGAAAGCTAAATTTATTGCCACCAAGAAGCTTATCTTCATGAAAGGGAAACACAGGTTTCAGTTGGTTATTCACACCAAAAGAGAGTGAGAGGCTTCTGTCTGTCTCTTATTAGGAGAACTTGTGCTGAGACCCTCCCAAATCAGTCATTGGGTGACAGCATGGAGGACATGTCACGAATAATGTCGATGAAGATGATGATGATGATGGTGATGGGAGCTGACTTTCTCTGGAAATATACCTTGTGCCAGGCCCCGTGCTAAGTGCTTCACGTGGATTATCTCACTGAATTCTCATCACCTCGTGATGCATTCTTAGCCTCACTGTACAGATACAGAAACTGAGGTAAATCTCTCCCTCAAGGTTGCCTCTCTAGGAAATGAGCAAACCCAGGCAGTCTCACCCAAGAGCCAATGGCTAAATATATTGTTTCTGAATTTGAATGATTTTCTAGCTCCTGCTATAATCATTGCCATAAATTATAAGATCTTTGAATTAAATTGAAGCAATATATGGAGATTTCATTTATTTTTAATTCTGCCAGATGGCTGAGTTTTAAATCTCCTTGAAGAGATCTCTGAGCTTTCAAATCAAAGCATTTTATTGCTTGCAAGATACCTTGCTATTAATTTTGGGCACAATTTTATAGGTGTAGATACTATTATCCCACTTAATAGATGAAGAAATTACTACTCAGATAATTTAAGGCATTGCTCCTCAAACTTTAATGTATATGTAAATCATCTGGCGATCTTGTTAAACTCAGATTCTGCTTCGGTAGGTCTGGCATGCAGCTTGAGACTCTGCATTCCCCCCCAGGCTCTCAGGGTATTGCCAGGGCTGCTGGTCTGGGAACCACCCCTCAAGGAGCAATGTAAGTAACCCACTCAGGATCACGTAGTACAAAAGAAGGAGATCCCTAGTCTCTTAAGACTTCCTGGCAGCTTCTAAGGTGCAATATTGGTGGTATTGCAAATACATGGTTGCCCATTTCCTGGTGGGACAGGCAACTGGCCAGGAATCCAGACTTGAATCAGGCCCTGACAGCTCTGCTTCTAGGTCTTGCCCCATTCCTTCTCTGAGCTCAGTTTTCTTTCTATATACAAGGTTAGGGGTGAATTACTTCTAAGATGTCTAAATTTCAGGATAAATCAGGAGAAGAAGTGTCTGGGATGCAGTCTGGATCCCTGGATGGAAAGATGTTTCCAGGATATGGGAAGATTGAAAGGAGTTACCTTAGAATACAGGTCATTTTTGAGAGGGGTTTCTGCCCAGGATCAGTGGAGCAAACATTTAATCCATGAGAAAGAGACACAATTAATGCCTCTCAGAGTGTTGATTATCTAAGGGTCTGTGATTCAGCACCAGAAACCCAGGGAGCTGGGTGGTCAGACTCTCCAGATTATTTAAACATATTCAAAATATTAAAGCAGTAGGGAGGAATCAATCATTGCATCTCTGTCAACCTGTGTGGCCCGCAGGCTGTCTTGAGCTTTCCGTCTTGCCTGAGAAAGTAAAGATTGCCTTCTTTCCCACTATCCCATGGCAAGGTGCCTCATTTTACAATCAAGAACTGTAAGGTAGATGGGACTGTTCACTGAGGTATACAGTAAGTGCTCAAGTTTTCAAAATTCTCTTGTCGAGAGCAAGGTGCTGTTGTTAAGGAACTGATAATGTCCCAAACAGAGAAATTTCCTGTTTGATTTATTATCTCTCACTAGAGATAACTGGGAAGGTTGTGTTGACTCTCTGCAATTGAAGCCAGATGGGGAAAGGCCATTTTATATCTTCTTTGGATAAACTTCTATTTAAGTCTTCCCCTTATTTTTAAAATAAGGCTATTTTGAGGTGTAATTCTTTATATATTCTGTATATTAACCACTTATCAGATATATGATTTGTGAATATTTTCTCCCATTCCATTGATTGCTTTTTTATTCTATTGATTGTGTTCTTTGGTGCACAGAGGTTTCTAATTTTAATGTAATCCAATGTATTTCTCTTTACTTCTGTTGCCTTTACTTTCGGTATCATAGCCAAAAAGTCATTGCAAACTCCAATGTCATAAAATTCTTCCCCTTAAAAGTTTTCTTGTAAGAGTTTTATAGTTATAGGTCTCACATTTGGGTCTTTGTTCATTTTGAATTAACTTCATTCTTTTGCACGTAAATATCAGTTATCCCGGTACCATTTATTGAAGACTGTTTTTTCCCCCATTGAAAAGCCTTGGTACCCTTATGCAAATTTCTGGACTTGTTATTTGATTCCATTAGTTTACATATCTGCCTTTATGCCAATACCACAATGTTTTCATTACTGTAACTTTGTAATATCTTTTGAAATCAAGAAATATGCGACATCCAACTTTGTTCTTTTTTTCATGATTGTTTTGGCTCTGCAGTGTCCCTTGAGAGTCCATATTAAATTTAGCATGAAGTTTTCTATTTATTTAAAAAAGTGCCATCAGGATTTTGGTAAAGATTGCTTTTATTTGTAGATTGCTTTGGGTCGTATTCACATCTTAAAAATGTTGAGTCTTCCAGTGTTTCCATTTATTTGTGTCTTTAATTTATTTCAGCAATATTTTCTTGTTTTCAATGTACAACTTTTTCACCTCTCTAAATGTTTTAAAGGTGTTATTTCATCCTTGTAACAACATTAAGAGGTGGGTATTATTATGATACCCATTTATAAATGAGACTATTGAAGCACAGGTGATAAATAATTTATCCATAGTCAAATGGCTTGTAGGTGGAGAGGCCAGAATTCAAACCTTGACCATCTGGACATAGGTCCTGTACTCTACTATATTATTTAGATGCTTTACTATATTATTTAGATAATTTATGGAATCCCAAAGAAGGAGATCACAAGAAGCAGCAAAGCCAGTTCAATTCCAGAACTCCAGAAAGGCCCAGGAATTGAAGTACCAGATGCTTTCCAAGGTAGAGGTGAGAGATGGGGCTAAAAACAGGATTATAAGAGAAGAAGCAGAGTATCTTCTGCACCTTAAGGCAACTGACTGCCTCTTCTCCCAGCTGTCAAGGAGAAGATTATTCATCGAAGAAATTGAATCAGACAGGCTCTGCGCTTAAGACACCAAGGACAGGAGAGGATAGACATCTTAAGTAGAATTAAGTGAAAGCCGACATGTTGGACAGTGAGGCACAAACCCTCTTATTTCCACTAAGCTGCTAGAAAGCAGCCTGTCAGATAAAGATGGAAGGAGAAATAGAAAAGGAGAAACGAGATGAAATTAGAGGATCAGACAAGAAGTCCAATCGCTGATTAATGGACTTTCAGCAAAGAACAAGAAGACAAGGGAAGAAAATTATTTAAGAGATAAAACAAAAATTCTAAAACTGAAGGATATGAGTTTGCAGACATAAAGAATTCACTGAGTACTCAGCACAATGAATAAAAATAACCCTACTTCAAGGCATTTTATCATAAAAGTTCAGAACTCCAATTGTAGGAGCTCCATTGTTAGAGCCTGTGTATTTTCTATCCTGCGATACCCCACTGCACTCTGAATTCACTGCCTCGGACAAACAGCCAAGTTAAGCAGAATAGTTCAGGTCCTTGTTCTTAGGTCACATAGATGTGTATTGTGGGGTAAATGGAAAGAAATGAAGATGTTAAACTATGCATGTTTTTGTAGCCCATTGGCTTGAAGGGCTGTATGTGCTGTAGTGAGGACCATGACACCCACGTGCATCATTGAAAGGTGGGCTATAAAAGGTTTACAGGATGTGTAAAGGTTTTCAAAGTGGATGTCAATACCTGCTTCCTCGTCCTGTACAGAGCAAGTGGCCATAACAGTTTTCCTTAGATGGATTTTATTCTCTTGCTCTCTACCTTGCTATGTGGTTACTCTGGTACTCGTGGAGCACGCCTAACTATTCTTACGAGGTTCTGTCAGGCTGAAACAGTCCTGGGCTCCCTATCTGGAATTCTATTTGAGAAATGCCTAGCGAAGATGTAGTTAATTCTTAAAAAACAAACAAACAGAAATGTTACGCGAATATATGGCAATCAAGACAATAGGAACTGGGAAGATTCCCTTGATAAGAAAATGGTCTTGTAACTTGTTGAGAAGGGAGATAAATCAAATTGGAAATATGATTTAAAAGCAGGCTGTGTTGGTTATTAAATTATTGTCACTCAGCTCCAAATTCAACTTTCTATATTGTGTTTTGTGGTGCTGGTGATAGATTTCTGCATAAGGTTTTTCTCCTTTGCCAGTTGGCATCTTGTTAGGATCCCTCAACAGGAGGTACTAGAGAAAAGTTGGAAGGCAAAAAGAGGGGAGAAGTGACCTTCTTCTTATTTGCTTTTAGTTCTGGTCACTGTCATTCCAGCTGGAGCCCTTGGCCCCAATGGCAGTTGTTGGTTCTAGTCTCTGGTTTCTTTTGGAACTTTCACCATTGGCCTCATCTTGTCTCTTCAGTGGTATCTGCGGCAGCTGGGCTTTCCCTTCTTCAGAGGCAAAATGAAGCACCACCAGGCACCTCCTCGTCTTTCCCTTTGTTGCCTCAGCCTTAGCAGTTGTAGCTTCTCCTAACTGTGGTTATTATCTCTGGGTGCCTCAAAAGTTCCCTTTTTGCTCTTCCCACCCTCCAATATCTGTCTGACCAATTCTCTCTATCAAATTCCCTCTATTGAAATGCTTAGAGTAGTTTCTATTTTCCTGACCAGACCTAGACACATACACAGACTGATGCAAAAATAAATCTGTAGACATGATCTGGTTTTCTTATCAGTTAGCTGAGAAATGTTATGTGATCCTTCTGGATAGAACTTCCTATCTTCCTCCCATTTCTGATACTAACACATGATTTAGAACATTTCAGAATATTCAGTTTTTCAGAAAGTCCAGGAGTTACCTGACCTGAGAAAAAACAGTAGTAAGTAGAGACTGTGACACTTTTCTCTGACAGCTGATCCTTGGCCACTGAGTCTGAGGGACCACTCTTTTAATATAGGTTCTATACCTTGTTGCATGTGATGAAAACCGAATTCAAATTAGCGTAAGCCAAGAAAAGATGATATATTTTTTAAGTACTGGAAAATCTAAAAGCAGAGCTAGCTTTGGGAACCACTGAATTCTGGAGTTCAGACATATGAAGGCACAGTCTCTACATAACTTGGTTTAGATGTTCTCTTAATTCTTAGGCAGGGTCTTTCTTTCTGGTGGTAAAGATGGCTCTACAGTTTGTTCTGAGAGTCTTATGTTATTATTAGAGCTTATGATTCCCAAGGAAAGAAAGACCTAATCTCCCATCTTCAATTTTCAAAACTTATAGTCACTGAGCTCATTTGTTATGCCTGGGCCACATGTGTGTTTGTGACCTAACTGTTGTGGTCAGAAGAAAAGGAGAAAATAATTGGCCATAATTGGTTGACATGATCATTTATCTCTAGGTTGAAGGAGCAATAGATATAGAGAAAGAGAGTGAATGAAGGTGATAATAGCTACTGTTGTTTACCTCATTTAATACACAAAATTACCCTGTTATGATTTGAATGTTTGTGTCCCCCCCAAATTCATATGTTGAAATGCCCAGTGTGATGGTATTTGGAAGTGGGATCTTTGGAAAGTTCTTAATTCATGAGGATGGAGAGCTCATGAATGGGGTTGGTGCCTTCCTGAAAGAGACCAGAGAGCTCCCCAGCCCTTCTGCCATGCGAGGACTCAGCAAGAAGGCTCATAGAGCCAGGAAGGGGCCTTCATCAAACTCCCTATCTGCTGGTGCCTTGATCTTGAACTCCCCAGACTCTACAACTATGAGAAATAAATGGTTTTTTGTTTATAAGCTATCCATTTATGGTATTTAGGGATAGTCTGAACAGACTAGCCACCTGTTGGGTAGACACTATTAACTCTATTTTAACCCATTGAGAACCATGGCATTAAAATGCCCAAGGAACTCAGTTGTACATGGGTTTCAAGTCCAGTTTGGATAACTCCAAAGCCCCTGTTGTTTCCATCCTGATACACTGCTTATCCTATAAAACCATGTCTGAGAAAGAGGGTGAGGGCCACACTGAAGTCATATTTGTTTTTTGGTCCTGGAGGGTTGACCTTGGGCCTAAAGAAAGGAAATACAGTCCATAGGAACAAAGAAGTGAGGAGTCAAATGGGAATGAGATGTCAGTGTCCAGGGCTTTAGCTGGCTGGGGTGTGGCTGCAGTCAGACCCTGGATGTAAAGGGCTTCTCACCTTCCAGGTACTGGTTGCCCAAGAAGTACCAGTGAGTTGCTTGGCCCAGAGCAAGCAGTTGCTTTTTGGTTCTGGATGAAGCCTCAACTTCTCCTGACTTAACCCCAGCTAGCTCTGGCTTCACTTTAGTCCTGAGGCACCTCCATGGAGCTCTCTTCTGCAGCAGCAGTGTTCCTATCTCTGCCTGTTCCTTCCCTCATCCTTCATCTATGCATCGGGATGAAATACAATCGTCCGGGAGAGTATGGGTCTGTGCTGTCCTGAGCCGTGTGCAGGTCCATCACGAAAGACAGGCACACCTTCTCTTTTAGGCAAAGTTGTCCTTGTTGGATAGGCCCTCTCAGCCTGATTTCCCACAGTCCACTACAGCAGGCTCAGGGGTAAATTCTGACATGAGCAAGCTCTGATTCAGGAAAAGGGTCCACAGGTGTAAAAACTATTCATTCTTTAATCAACAAATATTAACTGGGTCTCTAGCAGATTCCTGGCACTGTGCTATGTTTTAAGATGGGTGCAGACAGAGAGGAGAAAGAACAAAAAAGTGGAAGACCAGTCCCTGCCAAGAGAGCTTTTCTGCCTAGCTGAAGGCTTCATTATCAGAACATCTGAGAGGGTATTTTAGGGGGAGATGATCAAATATAAGGGCTAAGGTACTCACTCACTTGACAGATCTTTATTAGATGTCTCCTATATGCCAGGCACGATGCTGGGCACTGGGTAAACCAAACAGGTACAATTATTTTCCCTAAGGAGCTTAAATCTAGAAAGAGGTGTTTACAAATAAGTGAAAGGCCATTGCAAACGTTCTGGGTCTTAGTGCTAAATGATGGGCCTTTGTCTTTTGATCTGAGGGTGCAGAGATGAATAAGGACAAAAAATCTAATCCTGTCACAAGATCACATACTAATGGCAATGACAAATACGTAAACAGGTACATTTTTCTGTGTATATACACTGTGATCAATGTAAGTATGAACCATGTGTCATAGGGACTCAGCAAAAGGAGACTGCGACTCCATACTGTACCAAGTCTGGGTGGCAAAGGTCAAGGAAGAGGGAGCACGTGGGGTGTGACGATGGAGAAGTAGGCCTGTGCCAGATGGAGCAGACATTACTAGCAGACAGAGCAGCATGTGAACTGTCACCACAATATGAAAAAGTCATGGGGGTGTTTGGCACCGGTGAGTAGCTGTCCAGGTTTGGGGTGAGTCACAGTAAGTGGGGGGAGATGAAGCCAGGGAGGCAGGCCGGGGCCAGGTCATGAGCACCCATAGGCCATGCTTTAGGGAGCTTGGATTTGATCTAGAAACCATGAGGAGTCACTGAAGCATTTTAAAATGGAAAATGAATGTAATGGTTTTGAAATGGAGGAGGAAGATTACATTTGAGGCAAGAGGACCTGTGACAGGACCATTTTAATAAATCAGACAAGAGACGTGGTTTGGCAGTAGGCATAGGGATGAAGAGGAAGGAATGAAGTCTAAAAATACTTAACGTGTTAGTATTTTCAGGACTTGGGAATGTGGGGTGAGGGAGGAGAAAGGGTCTAGAAGATTCCATGTTTCCTACTTGGGCAGTAGGGTGCATGGCGCTGCCATTTACTGAAATTTGGGATATGGGAAATGTGATGGTTAATTTTTTGTGTGTCACCTTGGCTAGACTGAGGCACTTAGCTGTTTGGTCAAACACCCATGTAGATGTTGCTGTGAAGATATTTTTTATATGTGATTAACATTTAGATCAGTAGACTTTGAGTATAGAAGATTACTCTCCATGCTGTGGATAGGCCTCCTTCAATCAATTGAAGACCTTCAGAGAAAAGGCAGGTCCCAGAGGGCCTTCAGGCATAAGACTAGTATGTTCCCTGAGCCTCCAGGCTGCTAGCCTGTCCAGCAAATTTCAAACTTGCCAGCCCCCACCATTGTGTGAACCAATTCCTTAAAATAAATCTCTTCCTCTCTCTGTATACCCTACTGGTTCTGTTTCTCTGGAGAACGTTTTACTAATATAGAAGGATGTCTTTTTATTCAAGTCCATAATTCAGAAATGTTTTGTTGAAAAGAATGGTGAAGGGGGGAGTTCCCTGATGGTGTAGTGGCTTAAGGCTTCGGCGCTGGCGCTGTCAGCGCTGTGGCCTGGGTTCGATTCCCAGTCAGGGAGCTACCCACATACCAAAAAGCAAAAAAAAAAAAAAAAAAAAAAAAAAAAAAAAAAAAAAAAAAAAAAAGAATGGTGAAGGGTTTTTAAAAAAGAAAGTGCAGGCTTGTTTTGCTGTTTATGCCAGGGTATATTGTGGTTCAATAGCAATGTTGTTTATTGATTCCTTTGAGCTGTTGAACGATGTCCCTTCTAAGCTTCGGTTGTTGTATGTTAGAGAAAGTGTAACAGAATCTACAATATTCTGATGTATTTTATTGAAGCCAGAGTTGTTGTCTGGTGCTTTCTCTGGAAGTGGCACAAGTAATTTGTACTTGTAAAGAAGTGTTGGAAATACTTCTCAAAAAATTCATCACTTGAAATAAATGTCTAAAGGTTACAAGTTCTTATTATGTTACATCTACGGGAGGAGGAGTGGGTCTCTCAGTGGGTCATGGAAGGTGCTAAGGTAGATTAGATTCTACTACAGAACTACGATTGGAGAGATCTAGAACACGATGACTTCACATGATTTCTTAAAGCTTTAATATTTCTTAATTCATTCCATTTCCTCAAGAGCAAAGCTTTGGGATCAAATAAAACTAGGTCCTCCTCTTATTATCTTTGTGATTTGGGGCCAGTAGACTCACTGCTTTGAGCTTCAGTTGCAATATCTATGAAATACAGCCCTTAAGTTTTGGGAAGGATTCATTGAAATGTTATTTATTAGACTGAGTTACTTCAGACACTCAACCAACAGAACTAGTTTTTATTATTCTTTAAATTTATTTGTTCCCTCCTAGACTTTCAATTTCTAGATTCCCCAGGATAGTTACATACATAGACTTGGTCTGTTGAGCGTTGTGGCATTTTCTTTCTTCTGTCCAAAATGGAATTTGCAAATTTGCAACACCTGAAATTTTCTCAAGAATGAAAAGAACTGATAGAAGGTAGACATGACATCTTCCCGGTTAAATGATTCAAACTGAAGAATAAACCTTGTTTTATGAGAATCAAAACTGTATGTTCATTTCTACTTTACCCTCTTTCAGGGCCAACTCCCACTTGTTCTTCAAAACTCAGGTCAATACCACCTCCTAATGGAGCCTTTTCTTTCCTTGCCCAGCGCTTCCTTGTATTTCAGCAGCATCCTGGGTCATTCTGATGCACATCTCCAGGGAGCAGCAGTCAAATTTCACTCTATAAATAAATATCAGCCTATTTATTTTATAGAGTTGTCCAATAGGTGGCCCTTGTGTTTACTCCATCGCTTTTACGACATTGCTTATCATCATCTATTTTCATGTTTGTATCCCTTTCTAACAGGAGCTCTTTTAAGAGCAAGGACCACATTGAACTTTCTAACTTCCAGTGTCTGGCACAGTGCCTGGAACATTGTTGTAGAATGGATGGATGGATGGATGGACAGACAGATGGGCGGATGGATAAAAATCTTTAGCAAGTTACAATCAGGACCATGTAATAAATATTTTCCATCACCACTGTTCCCAATTATATCTACATCTCCCCAAGCACTGTTAGGACACTGCCATCTGACTGCAAAACTTAGGACATTTGAGAATTCTGCAATTCCATTCTCAGGCTCTACCCCTCACAGTCAGATTCAATAAGGCAGCTTCTGTGTATAAAAGTAGGATGAAGTAGGAGGACTATGAATAGAAATTGTGATTAGTTTTTAATAAGGTTAACTGTTCTGAATATCAAGTTGGTTTGTGTTCTCATTAGCAATTCTCGTGCACTGTTTGATATACTCACAGAGTCAGGATTGCAATCACTTATACCTTAACTTCCTGTTGAGCAGAGATTATTAATTGCATCCTTTCTCATCAGAGGACCCCCTACAACTGCAACCTTTATTTTTAACCCATTCCCTACTGCCAGCTCCTATCTGAACCAACTCCATTTTTGGGTAATCAGGAAATACGAAGTTAAGTCCAGAGCAAAGAGAGGAAAACCTACAAAACTGAGTCAATGGTCTTGTTAGACACAGGTTGCACACTACAGTTTTGCAAAGAAATCATTATAGGACGACTATAACAGCCTCCCAATTAGTAGAGCCCATAATGCTATCTCCCCTCCCAACTGGCTCTCTTCCCATACTCTCCTACTGGCCTGCAGAAGCTTCAGGAAGCATTTGTGACAGAGGGCTTTCAATGTACCACCTACTCCATCATTTTTAAATTGTGGGCCTCTCCCCCACAAAGAGGAGCCACCACTCAGAATCTGTGTTTATGAGTCCTTTGCTTTTAGTTACAATTTTAGTTACTGGTAAAATGTGTGCATTCCTAAGCAAGACAGTGTTAAGTTTGCAGGATTTGAACTTTAGGAAACTTGTATCGTGCTGAGGGTTTTCTTCTGTGACTAGTTTTCTTTCCCTCAACACGCTTTTGGGATTCATCCATGTTGATTTGTATAATTGTAATTTATTCATTTTAATTGCTGGTTGAATCCCACTGTATGAGTATACAAGTCCTCTGGGTTTTAGTAAAATGGCCTGGGGCCAGGTATGTTTTCAAATATAGACTTTTTTGCTTGTTTTTGTAGAGGTAATAGGATAAACGAGATATATATATATATATATTCCAACAATTACATAACACCCCCCATTAGCGTCTTGAGAAGACTAATGAGTTTGTAATCAAACTCATTAATATTGATGGTTAAAATGTACAAAATATTTATACTACATGGAATAATAAAGACACTGAATAACCTCATGTTAGTTTGTGTCAGGTTCTCTTGCCAATGATTATGAAGTCACTTTCAGTTTCCAAAGTTTAGGGATTATAGGCCTACTCCATAATTATTTTTCTATTCTCTCTTTGATGGAGACATTTGATGGGTTTCCAGTTTTTTGTTATCAAAAATAATACTGCTAAATCCAAATATGGCCGCCTCTACCCACTGGGCTCTTTGGAGGACAGGGCTGGGTCTTAGTCATCCTCATGGCTTAGTTCAGGGTCTCAGTAAATGTGTTTTGAATGAATAAGTTCTCAGACACTTTGCTGTTCTTGAAAATTATGGAACCATATCAAAACCACAAAAATGAGTCCCAAGATAGGAGCTCAGTTCACCAAAGCCATTAAAAAGAGCTATAATAAATCAAATAAATAAAATCCCCAAACAACTCCAGGAGTATTTTCCTCTATTACTGGTTAGATGAAATGCCCCCAGGTGTCTCTCTTTAAGCAATTACAGGTTTTTCAAGGGTATCCTATTATTTTTTAGCATAATCTTAGTAAAATTTATGGTGGCACCTCCAACCCCCTGTCACCCTGGCTTCAAGGGCCATATGTAAAATTTGAAGAGGCAAATACAGACCAAATGATGGGAAAGTGGGAAAGTGACTTTTCGAGTTTATAGGACAAAACCCTGAACTCTATCAATTACAATCTCTATCTGTGGTTCAGGCACTGAAGATCAACAGAGATTGCGGAGTTGGTGCAAACTGTACCCGGGGGTTAGTCTGAAGGTCCTTCCTTGCTGGATGTATTTCTATTCCACTCACGGGCCCAATGAGGGAGAAGAGCCATAAGAGGAAATAGCACATGGTCTCAGCTTTAAGGATGGGCATGCTGATTTTTCTCATTCCAGGCCTGGCTTTTCTCTTCACGTGTTTTGTTCTTAACATTTTTGCCTACAGGTCCAGATTATCCACCAATCTCTAAATACGACACTGTTTTTGTAATTACACTGACAAGTCAAAAAGAAAGTGTTTGGGTCATACTGAACTAGATGTTTCAAGTCTTTGAAAATATTACTTCTCTATTCATTGGCTATCATTCGTTCAACAAAACACCCTATATATTAAGCCTTTGCTTAATGGGTACTGAGGATGCTAAAGATAAGTGAGGCAGAATCCTTATGATGGTTAATTGTATGTGTCAACTTGTCTTGGCCACTGTACCTAGATATTTGGTTAAACATTATTCTAGATGTTTCTGTGAGAGTGTTTTTGGATGAGATTTACATGGAAATCAGTGGAATTTGAGTAAAGCAGATTGTCCTTCATAATGTGGGTGGGCCTCATCCAATCAGTTGAAGGCCTGATTAGAACAAAAGCATGACCTCCTTTTCTGAGCAAGGGAATGTGCAAGCAGACTGCCTTCAGACTTCATCTGCAACATTGGCTCTTTTGGTTCTATAGGAGACTGCCGTTGGACTTGAATGGCAAGCCTTTCCTGAATTTCCAGCCTGTTCATCTCTCCTATCAGATTTTGAATTCACCAAGCCTCCATAATCACATGAATCAATTTCTTTAAATAAATCACTACACACACACACACACACACACACACACACACACACACACACCCTCCTATTGTTCTGTTTCTAGAGGTCAGTTGCATGTATAAAGTGTGATGAGAGCCCCAACAAAGAAGCATTTGTACTCCTGTGGAGGTTCTTTGGGAAGGCTTTCCAGGAAATATTTTTGGGAGAGCAGTGCCTTAGGCAGTAAAAGTTCAAAGGTGTCGGAAAACAGAATGTGTTCTGAGGACCATTTGTGCAAGAGGAAGTGAAACAAAATAAAAATTCAAGGTGTAGAAATCGAACAAGATGCTCAAAAGTTAAGAAAAAGCAGTAACAAGCCTGTGTGCACCTGTGGACAGACAAGGACAGGAAAGGAGCCCAGTTTGCACTGAGCCCAGCGCTGAAGGCAAGGCAGACAAATGCCGAGCCAGCACCCTAGTCGAACCTGGCTGAAACGGGCCTGCCTTACAGAACTTGAGAGCTGGGGGGAGCTCCAAGTACGTGGTGTGGCCTCCCACAAGCACCTGTGACTAGGGCAGCTTCCTCTCTGTGGCAGTCTGGGGAAGAATGTCGCAGTGAACATTCGTGAAAAAGCACTGATAGTTAATACATGTCACTCATTGTCTCAAATCCATTGGTGCATGATTTAGGAGCAAGGGCTAATTCTTAGAGCTATGATTACATAATGTAAGTCCGTAGGCTTAAGGAAGAAGGAAGAAATGGTAGTCCACTAAGATACAGAGGCAGGTGAGAATTCTTGAGAGAAGTTGAGGAGAAAAAGCTAAAAATGATACTGAGAGGGAAATGATAGAAATGTGAATTAAAAAATTTACACCTCTAGGCTACAGACTGATTAGGATGGAAAGTAGATAGTACGCTTAACCTAATTGTGGTGAAGTAACTGTAATTAGGTTAAGGGGAACTTAAGAGTAGGCATTTCAAGTTCACCTAGACCTGGATGAGTTTTCCAAATAGAGATGTTGAGCAGAGAGTGAGCACTGCTTTGAGAGTCTTATTCATCACACGGAAGTTGAGAGCCTGGGGTGGAGGCTGGGAGAAGTGTTTTGTCTTAGCTCAGTCCCCTCTGAGCACCACTCCTGTGCCTGGTAGCTCCTCCACAGCGTTACATTCACCCCTGCTGGGCCCTCTCTGTGCTTGCTTGTTTCCATCGCCCACAGCGACAGTGGCCCATCAGCTCCGGCGACTCCTCAATAGACCTTTCTCATTTCTGAGGCCTGCACTCTGACAGAAGCAATTTTTAACGACATTTCGAAGTAAATCGAATAGAGCTTGTAATAGCAACATTACATGATTGTACTTTGAGTGGTCATATTTTCAGGGCCTGTGGCATATAGAAATAGCAAAGGGCTTTGCTTGGTAAAACTGCATCCTGTGGAGATGTTGAGGAGAAAATTCAATTTGCCTTCAACTGTCAGTACCAATGGTATCTATGGCATGTATGAAAGTCTAAGCTGCGGTAAGAATCGATGATGACCTGAGAGTAACTCTGTGTGTGTGTGGGTGTGTGTGTGTGTGTGTGTGTGTGTGGTTGGAAACAACTCTGGTGTATGGATGCCAACCTCTCCTCGAGGATCAAGGCATTATGGGGCAAGATGAAAGGTCTGGCCTTCAAATATAACTTTATTTTAATTGTGTTAAGATTAAGGCTTGATGACAAGTTTTGTAACTAACTGGCTCTTTGGTCTTAGATAAGCCACTTAATTTCTTGGGTCTCCTGAGTCCTTATCTGTAAAACGAGGGTACTGGAATTGCTTACCTAATGGAGTTTTGCGAGGATGAAACAGGTAATATTTGTGATATTGAACGTTTAGTGTTCAAAGTCCATTGTCGTCTGGCCAGTAGTGTTCTCTCTCACCTTGTCCTGCGCTGTTTCCCTAAACACACTGTTCACTCTGTCTCCGCTGGTGTGCCCAGGAGACGTGCCAGCTTTGGTTTTTTCTGCTTGTCCAAGGAATGTGAAGTTTTCAGATCTCAGTTTGAATCCTATCACTTTTCTTTAGCCTTCCTACACTCTTCACTTTAATGATTGCCCCTTCCTTGAATGCCTCCGAACTCCTGTAGCACCTTACTGTGTGGGTAACACAACCCCTTTGGACAGCTTAATGTTTGGTGCATGTAGCAGAGATTTTAGGAGAGTTAATAAAATGAAGGTTATAAATTATGAAAGAATGGTGTCCATGGCTATAAATATGTGATGCCACGCTACAAATTTAATTTTCTGGAGGCCACATCAATGTGTTGCCTGATTCAACCTTGAAATCTCTACGGAGTTAACTTAGTCATTCCATGGAAAGATCCTTTGCAGAACCTGATTGCAAGGCAAAAGGATAAAATTAGGAAGGAAAAGGCAATGAGAAGCCTTGAGCTTACAGGAAGAACAGGGGTCACAAACGCATGAGGAGAGGGGTGGTTTACCCAGGGTGAGGGTTCACTCAGGAAGTTCCATCTGAATTGCTTTCCTGCAGCTTCTGAGCAGCTGACTTAGGAGCTGCCTGGGCTTTCTCAGCTGGCCATGGAAAGGGGCACAGTCTTGGGAGGCAATGTTTTAAGACAATGGTTCTCAATCGCTGGCTCGAATCAGAGTCACCTGGAAAGGTTATGAAGACAGATGGCCTGGCGTATGCCCAGTTTCTGGTCGTAGGTCTGTGGTGGGGCCTGAGAATTGGCATTTTTAACAAGTTCTCGGGTGATGCTGATAATCCAGGGACCACTCTGTAAGAACCACTGATTTAGGGGCAGGCTGATTGGTTTTTACTCATTTGGGGTAGATTTTCTTTCTTTTCTCTGCCTCTTACTCTTCAGGGTCTCCTCATTGGTCTTACTGCTGATTTTGTTTCCTTTTGAGGGGATGTAGGGTGGGGGAAATCCAGAATCAGGTCTGCCATTGTCCCAAACCCAGAAGGTCCTGGGAGGCAGCCAACCCAAGGAGAACTACATTAAATAGTCGTCCTAGCCTCTGAGCTCTGTGCGTATGTCTGATGGGCTCTCAGTTTATTCTGGTGGTGGACTGAATTCACCTGTGTTAGGATGACATGTTAAGCTCATGTCCTCAAGTGCTAGAAACTTCCTCTGGTGTGTTTCTACTTCATCTTTACTGTCCTCTGACCATCTGTATTTACGCCCTTGTTGTGTTCGCTTCTGATCCTTCCTGCTGTTCTCTGGAAATAATGCAACCGTCAAATGCAGGGCATACTTTTAGAGCTTTCAGTCACCTGATGTCCACCCTAAGGCTTGTCGACCCCATGTCCTCACTGAGGACGGTTTGATGTCTAACTGGTACAGGGACTTCAACTTACGGTCTTGCTTTGTGTCTAGTTCATGTAGATGCATTTGTTCATCTGACCTGGGAATGAGTTCTGGTCCTTTTTGCCGTTTTCCTAAGGTCAAGAGAAGAAAAAGATAAAAACAATAATTTAGAATGACTAGCTTCCAAACACCACAGACACAAATGGCTCACGGCGTTATTTACATTCCAATACATCCGTTGCTGGAGGAAGCACAGCACAATTAAGCCTCTGGGGACCCATCTAGCCAGTGCATTCTTTAGTTCAAGAAAATGGAATCAATATACAGTGAGGTCCTGTATTAACATGCAATTTAGGAGGCATTTATGCTGAGCTCAAAAATCTAATTAGTGGTTTCCTGTTTGGAGTATAGTGACTGTTTATTCTATTTTCAGTTCACCTGAGCCTGTAATAAGTTCTCATGCTTGATTTCCATTCAGATGGTGACACTTTGCCTTTCATCCCAGCCTTTTCACAAAAGGACCCAGGGACCTTTTGTACCTGAAACAAATGTGCCAGAAACAAATGGCAAAAGAGGTTTCAAAATGAGGACCTTTGATGAAAATGCTCAGTTCCCCACATCATTAATAGAAAGGAGCTAATAAAGTTTGTTATATTAATAATTAAAGACATTTACAATGTGCCTATGGGCTTCTCTTGAAATGCCTGGTTTCGCTTCTCTCCAGGGGCCTGGCTGCTTCCCACCTGTGGCTCTGAGTGTCCTTCATGACCACGACTTGTAAACTGCCATTGTGATACTGTGTTTGCGTTCACAGGCATTTGGGGTGCCGTAATTCTACTTCTACCTCAACTAAGTCCTTCTGATATTTGTGGGTGTTTTAAAACTTCTTCCTCAACCTATCTGTCTATGTGTGGTCACGTAAGACTGAGCTTATACACCTAGGGGCAGTCAGTGGGTATAGAAAACTGCCTTCTAAGGGCTCTGGACCCCGTGTAGTCACCCAATGGGGAGGCATGGACTGTTACCTGCAAAGCACATGAAGGAAGCACATGGAAATTTCTGGTACACCCAAATAACTGGACCTTCAGAATATAGGATATACATTTTTGAATTGTGTAACTATATGTTATAGGAAAATGAGTCAGTCTCAAGGATAGTCTCCTTTTTGTTTTTATTTTTATATTGATAATTCCGTCAAAAGCAAGATGAATGGCCTATCCACACGTTTAAATGCTTAAAACCATATTCTCCCTTCAAGACTTGAAACGTTGAGACATTTAAGTGTTTAAAGGGTTGCAATGTTTATAATGGGATTGAGTCCTTCTATTCGAAAGCACGCTTTGTCTTGCTTGTCTCTGTAACATTAGCAGCTGTTGATGATCGTTGACTACGTGGATTATATCACTTGAAGTTGCAAAATGGTGATTTCTAATTGGGTCATTTCTTCTTCACCTATTAGCTGGAATTTCTTTTTATAAAGGACACTTCTTATCAACTCTTCAGTTAACCTTTATATTCAGTATATACAAGAAAGAACACCTTCCAAAGGTGACTAATAAGATTTTTTAATGTGTCATAACTCATGGTTTTAAACATCTATGATATGTTCCAATCAATTGCAGATATTGTTCTTAATGATGCTTGAATCGTTTCATCTTTGTCCAGAGGGAGCCTCAAGTTGGCTCCCGAGTCCTTTTGTCACAGCCCTATCCCAAAGGAATGCTCCCTTATCCCACGCTGTGTAGGATTCTGATAGCAAAGCCTGGCTGGAGATGAGCTGAAGATCACAAATTAAAATAACCACAGGGAAGCAATGAGCAAGAATCAACAGACACAAAAACAGAAGAAATAGAGCTCTAAGAATTATATAACATAGAACAATCTGAGAGACTATAGCTATTTTTAAAAGATAGTTAAATAGATACAAAAAAGGAAATTAAAACCCTAAGAAAAGAAAAAGGCACTGCAAAAAAGAGGAGGTGGATTTAGAAAGCTCTAAGTAGGGTTTATAAAAACACGAACAAAAACAAATCATGATTTAGACCTCTAAAAAGGGAAGCTATGAGAATTTAAAAGAATATCTCAGTAAGTGGGTAAAACATGTTCCTTAAATTACTTTTAAAACCACCTACTGAGTCCAATCTATAAGCTCAGAGAGAATGAGGACTGAAAGTCAAAGATATGAAAAGTATGGTGGAAATATTAATAAATGGGGAGAATAGAAGGGAAACTTTCATAGGGTTAATAGAAATTTCAAAAACAAAGAATAGGTAACATTCAAGAAATAATGACAGAATTTTCTGGAACTCATGTAAGACATCATGTAGATATAAGAAACCTGGTAAGTCCCATGCAGTATTAAAAAAGTGATAATAAAATAAATATTATAGCTGGATACTTTATAGTGAAAATGCAAAACACCAAAGATAAATCTTAAACACGAAAAATCTGAAAGAAAACCAGAAGGAAAAACAGATTATTCAAAGACTTCTCAATGTTAACAATAAGGCCAGGAGACAGTAGAATAAGTATCTTTTACGTGCTTAGAGAAAGTAACTGCCAACTTAGAATCCTATACACAGTTCACCAGTTAATGGGTATTTAGGACGTGTCCTCTTGTGGCTATTATGAATAATGCTGCTATGAACATTCATGTAGAAGTTTTTGTGTGGACATGTGTTGTCATTTCTCTTGACTATATGAGGTTGGACAATTAATTTCTTGAACTCATCCTTAGAAAAAGTGCTACATACCTCAATGCTGAGTATCACTACGGTCACCTTCGAAGGACCCCCCTGGGGAAGCTATGCACCGACGCCAGCGCCTAGTTCACCCTTCAAAGCAATTTTGGAACTCTTTTGCGGGAATGGCCATCAGAGCTGTCATCGTCCCCAAAATCTAACAATTAAGTTTGCAAATTGGCCACCGTGGGCTTATGTTGGCAGCGCTGTACAAACAACTTAGTAAGGTGCCATAACTTTGGCAAGGAAAAAAATGTCAGGGTCATATTTGTAACTCAATGTTTGGGGTTTTTTTGAGAAACTACCAGATAGTTTTTCAAAGAAAGAAGTGCTATTTTTATATTCCCACCAGCAATACGTGGGAATCAGTGAGGGTTCTGATTTCTCCACACCCTCACCAGCACTTGTTATTTTCCATGTTTCTTTTTTGTCTTTTTAATGATTATAGCCATCCTAGTGAGTGTGAACTGGTATCTCATTGTGATTTTGATTTGCATTTACCTAATGATTAATGATGTTGAGTTGAGCATCTTTTCATGTGCTTATTGGCCATTTGTAAATTTTTTATTGTTAAATTTATTGGGGTGACATTGGTTAGTAAAAATTACCAAGGTTTTAGGTGTACAATTCTACAGTGCATCATCTATGTGCTGCATTATGTGTGCACCACCCAGAGTCAGTTCTCTTTCCATCACCATGTATTTGAGTCCCCTCTTCCCCCACCCCTTCCCACCTTCCCTCTTACCCTCAGGTGACCACCAAGCTATTGACTGTGTTCATGAGATTTTGTTTCTTTGTTGCTTTCAGTTTTCTATTCCACATATGAGTGAAATCACATGGTTCTTTGTTTTTTCTGTCTGGCTTATTTTGCTTAGCATGATGATCTCAAGTTTCATCCATGTAATTGTAAATGGCTATTCGTAAATCTTTTTGGAAACTCTACTCAGGTCCTTTGCTCATTATTTTCTTTGAAGATTTTATATTTTGCAAACACTTTATAGCAACAAGGATATAGAGTAAAGTTACCTACAACCTTACTATACAGCAAATGTTTTTGCGTTTCTAAGTTTCTTGTATATACACATACAGAGGGTGCCAAAATGTACATGCATTTTAAGAAAGAAGAAAACTGTATTAAAATTGTAATACTCAATATATACCAATAATAAAAGACGAATACAAGTCATGTTTGACTTCTGCAATTACAAGAGGTGCTCAAAGTGGTGACCATCAGTGTCCAGACAAGTCTGATTACAGCGAACTACTGATTGAGCAACATTGACCAAAGTGTCCACTTGTATCGCTGTGCATGCCGATTCAATTTCTTCCCAAAGTACCGCCAGTGTAGCTGGTTTTCTATGGTTCACCACGTCCTTTAAGGTCCCCATAGGTAGAAGTCAAGGGGTGTTAAGGAGAAAGTGGAGGAAACTCAAACATCTTTCTTGAATTTCAAATACCACTTCAAAATGGTCTTGTGCTCCTTGTACGACAGTCGTGCTTCTGCCATTTTCTTTGTCCTGCCTGTCCCACGGTGACGCTAGCATTCACTTGATTAATGCCATCTTCTGAGCGAATGTCATACTACACATTGCTACTGTAATTCAATTCAAATTTGAAAAATAATACATAGATAACATCTCTTAAAATGTGTATATGTGTTTTTTTAAATACTAGTTTTAAAATTGTGGTTAAATATGCATAACATCAACTTACCATTTTAACTATTTAAGTGTACAGTTTAGAGGTATTAAGTACATTCACATTATTATACAACCATCACAACTATCCATCTATAGAACTTTTTCATCTTCCTAAACAGAAAATTTGTGTCCATTTAGCCATCACTCCCCATTCCTCTACTCCCTCTAGCTGCAGGAAACCACGATTCTACTTTCTGTCTCTATGACTTTGACTACTCTAGGTACCTCATATAGGTATATGTTTGACCTTTTGTGATTGGTTTATTTTGCTTAGCCTAATGTCTTCAAGGTTCATCATGTTGTAGCATACAACGGCTGTCCAAAAAGTATCTAGCCACAATGTTAATGTAACAAGAATGGTTTGCAGCTGGATACTTTCTGGGGAGCCTTTGTATGTTAGAATTTCCTTCCTTTTTAAGGCTATATATATATATCACATTTTATTTATCTACCAGCATTTCTATAATTCTAATAATTTGAGTTTTGATTTTCTTGGGACTTTTGTGGATACTGACAGCTTTATTTCTTCCTGCCTAAATTTCTCAGTCACACATGGCTCCAGATTTTCTGTCCTTCTTCACCCATATACAGATTGCAAAGCTGAATTCTGCTGACCTAACTTCAGCTTCATTGCTTCTGGAGCTCTGGCCACAAACCCAGTCACCACTACCCTCAGTGTGAAAGTCCTGCTGCAGCTGTGTCGCTGGCCAGGTCCTCCCTCCTTACAGCCAGGCCGCATCCCTGTGTTCTCTTCCCTAACTGTACCTCCAGCTCTTGTTTAGCACCATGGCTCACGTTTTGCAGACACTTCCTGAGCTTCTCCACTCTTGCTCCTGCTGTCCCCCTGCCACTCAAGACCCCCACTGCAACCTCCACCAATTGAAATCCTGCCAAACTTTTTCATGGGTTCCCTTAAATAACATATTCTCTCAAAAATTTATTAAAGTGCCCCTCTGTCTCCCTAAAACTGAGCCAAAGGAGACACAAATAAGAGTTTGCATCAAAGAAAGTAGAGGTTTATTTAAGGAAATGGCGCCAAGCCCAGAGATGAGCTACTGCTCTTGCGACCTGGCTCCCTGATGGCGTGTAGGTTACAGTTTATATGGGGCAAAATCACAAGATACCACGGATTAGGGGGTTTGGGATTGTTGAGAGCTGATTGGTTGGAAGTGAGGTAAGCGTAATGAATCATTTCTTCATGTCTTGAAGACAGTTCTGAGGTCTCTTCCAAAGTTTCTTTGTCTGGTCTCATGAAAAAGTAGCCAGGGGCTCGTTCCAACGAAGGGCTCAGGAATTGAAACACAACTTAGGTCAGGAAGCTATCTTTAGCCTGCCAGATCAGGACCGTGTGTCCATTAACCTTGGTAGCCATGTGACCTTGGCGAGTTATGGGGTCAGTTTCCTTATCTGTGGAAGCAAGACTCCGATGCTTCCCCCAGAGGTCCCTGTGAGGGCTAGTGTACACAGTCAATGACTCTGAGATGGAAAGTGTGCAGTGAAGGCTGGATCTTTTCTCCCTACTCTCTGTACCTCCAGAGCACCTCCATCTTTCCTGAGGCATCTTTCCTGTGGTGCTTTGCATCACAGATCTCTGTATCCCATGTGACACTCATTCTGGGTCTCAGTGTTTTCACTTTTGAAAGGAAGAGAGCACAGGAAGCAAAGGCCGGCATAATTGGTTCATGTCATGGCACTCAGTGACCAGTGGTGTGACCTCAGTTTAATCACCTGGAAATGGGCACTTTAGTGAGGTTTAGATTAAATAAAGTGTGGAAGAGCCTTGCTCATTGCCTGGCACATAGTGATTGGACTGTACACACTTGTTGACGTGATCTGAAATTTAAAGCAATTCAATTTTAACCCAGTTCTTTCAGATTTCAAGTTCTGCTTTCCTAGATGAGCAGTGCTGGGCAAGGAGTGACATCCTTCCCCATGTCATTTGGGTCACTGCTGAAGTGGCAGCATCTGTGGTGGGACTTAGAATGCCTCCTTGTCCCTGGTTTGTCTCAGGCAGCTGCAGAAAGTCAAGCAGTGTGCAGAATGTAGCCAGTTTCTGGCAGGCAAATGATCTTCCCTCCAATAAATCCTGCCAATCGCTTTCCAAATGTGCTTGCTTTACACCTTGTGGGACACACTGATAACATTGCTTGGCTTTGGGCATCTTCCACAATCATGCTTACAACCAGCATTGATAGACTCTTCTTAGGGAAGGACAGGGGGATTTTTGTTTGGGCCCAGAAGGGGCTGGGCAGAGTAAAATTGATAGCTTGTTCTCAGGATATTTAAATGTTCCATTTTGCATTTCTTTGACAGCTGTCATTACTGAGTGCCTTCCTCAACTCAGAGAAAGAGGAACATTCAGAAGACATTTGTTTCCTAGAGACTGGGGCCAACGGGGCTGAAGTCCAAAAATAATTTCAAGTGCAAGAGGGTGACTGGAGGGCAGCAGGGGAGAAAGTGGAGGTCCTGGACTTTCAGGACTTTCCAATGGGCCAGTATCATAGAACAAAATTTGACAAATTATAGGGAGAGATTGATAAACCCACAATTATAGTAGGAAATTTTTAACACACCACTCCCAGAAACTAACAGATTAAACAGATATGAAATCAGTAGTGAGTAAACATTCTGAACAACATAATTGAAGGCTTTATCTAATGCAGGAGTGGCAAACGCTTTCTGTAAAGGACCAGAGAGTAGTAAATATTTTAGGCTTTGTGGCCCACATACAGTTCCATTGCAACTACGCAACTCTGCTTTTGTAACATCAAAGCAGCCACAGAGCATATCTACATGAAAGAGCTGCTGTGTTCAAATTAAACTTTACAAAAACAGGCTGCAGGCCAGATTTGGCCCTAAGGCCATAACTTCCTGACTCTCCGACTTCATTGATAAAACGTCTTGTCACTCAAGAAATAAAGGATATACTTGTACATTTAAAAAGTAATATTCATGAACCACTTAAAAAACTGACCATGTAAGAAGAACAAAGAAAGCTTCATTAAACATCAGAGTGAATAGCCAATGGCCATTTCTTTGACCTCAATATAATTACAGAAATGAACAATATAATTAGAAATGAACAATAAAAGAGTATAAAGATGTAGTATTATGGAATGTATTCCTGAACAGAACTGCCATACTCTTCTATTTAACAGAATAATTTGTAGTAGCAAAAGATGTAGGAAAATGTAAATGCCTATTAACAGAAGAATGGATAAAAAAAGGAAAGTTAAAAGAAAAAAGAAAGCTGTGATGTAGTTATATGACAGAATACTGTACAACAGACAAAAATAACTAGTATAAAGTAAATGAATAAAACACAATGAAAGAGAAGAGCAAACTGCAGAATAATAAATATAATGCTATTTATATAAATCTTAAAGTATGCAGATATTGTTTATGGATATTATTGTTTATGGATTTGCTTTTTCTACAGGTGTGTCCAGGCTTTTGGCTTCCCTGGGCCACACTGGAAGAAGAATAGTCTAGGACCACATATAAAATACACTAACACGAATGATAGCTGATGAGCTAAAGAAAAAAAAAAAGAAAGAAAGAAAGAAAAAGAAAAAAAAAGGTCCGTGCCTAATTTTTGTAATGTTTTAAGAAAGTTTGCGAATTTGTGTTGGGCTGCATTCAAAGCCGTCCTGGGCCACAAACTTGCTCTAAGGTGAAAACCCCCATCCATTCTGAAGAGATTAGATGTGTGGCAAATTATCTCAAGTCTGCAGCTTTTCTTAATGTTTTCTTCAAATGGTACCTTTTGAACAAGAATCATTAAAATTTGTATGTTGTTGAATTTATCAGTCTTCCTTTGTTTGTATGTGTGTCTTGATGAAAAAAACATCCTTCCTTGCCCTTAGGTCATAAAAATAAGATATTCTCTTGTGTTTTATATATAAATATTGAAAAATGTATATGCTATTGATGAAATATTTGTATCCCTTGACGTTCATATGTGGAATCCAAATCCCCAATGTGGGCCTTTGGGAGGTAATTCGGTCAAGAGGGTAGAACTGTAATGAGTGAGATTAGTGCCCCTAGAAGAGAGATCCCGAAGAGCTCCCTTTCCCCTTCCACCATGTGAGGACACGGTGCGAAGACAGCTGTCTGGGATGAACTAGGAAGTGGGCTCTCACCAGACACATTGTACTTCCCGGACTCTGGAATTATGGGAAATAAATTTCTGTGGCTCATAGCAGCCCAAATGGACTAAGACTGTGTGTGTGTGTGTGTGTAATTTTTTTCTTCACATTTTCTTTTTTTCTTTTTTTTTTGAGTTCTCTTTCTTCACATTTTCTAATTGGTTATTATTCACAGCATCTTCAGCCTGTTTTAATGTCACTTAATGATCCTTTTTAAAAGCGTAAGTCATTTTATTCATCTCTGAATATTCTGAACATATTTATTTTAAAATCTTAAGTTTCTGTAAAATTTTGTCTTTTAAAAAATTTCATCTGAAACTTATGTTTTAATTATCATTTTTTTAAGCTGCCTTAGCAGTAGATTGGGCATTTTGATGTACAGGCAAGTTTTAAATATGAGTGTTTGGCTTTGGTTTTTGTTGTTTACTTCTTTCTCCCCTGGTAGGCTCAATCTTACCTCCCTGTGTACTAATTTTGCATTTTTGTTTTTCAATCGGCACCCTGGAACTCTCAGTCCAGAACCAGGCTGTGTGATGGAATTGGATGCTCCTATTACATAGTGGTGTTTGGAGTATCACGGGTCTGATTACCAGTGGTTCAGTTCTGGGGATGGTCTGTACCCTCACTCCTTTTAAGTTCATTGTTTTCTTCAAAGCCTCAACCCCAGGCCATACATTGGCACCAGTTTTGTTCATCTCCTTTCACAAGCATGGGTAATGCCCCATCTGTAAGCCCCTGGTTCTGTTTTCTTGTCTTGCATGAGTAATTTAGTCCTAGTGTCCTTTCAGGGCCATATGCTTGGCCACTGTTACCTGCTTCACAGACTGGACTCCACTGGGCCTATGGCACTGGTCCTTCTTATACACTGTTTGTCTTTCTATTCTTTCTCTTGGTCGATTGAGATGTATGTATAGTTTTTGAGCATAGCTATGTCTTTTTTCCTTTATTTTATCTATCACCACTCTGGGTTTGGAAGAGATGGGTACATCAAAGCGTGAATATCATGAATTTATGAAGCCCATCTTCTTTGTTTTATTATTTGACCATTTTGCTCCATCCCTAAAACAGTCTCTTTTTTTTTTCCTCAGACATTTGATGATGAATGTCTTAGTCCAGTTGGGCTGCTGCAACAAAAATACCATAGACTGGGTGGCTTAAACAACAAACACTTATTTCTCACAGTCCTGGAGGCTGAGAAAGCCAAGATTAAGGTACCAGCTGATTGGGAAGGTCTCCACTAGAGAATGAAATGTTGTGTTAGCAAGCAAGGTATTTTCCGATGTACTTTAAGAAATGGTATATGGTAGTGGTTAAAATCTGGATGTTGGAATCAGGCTACCTGGGCTTGAATCTCAGCTCTGCCTCCTACCAGCTCAGACAAGTTATTTTACCTGTTTGTACTTCACATTTCTTCATTTATAAATGGAGGTTTATAAAAAGGGGGTTAATAATGGTACTTTCCTTGTAGGATTTTTGTAAGAAATACATATATTAACTTTTCTAAAGGAAATGTTACTCCAGCCCAGAATTATTTAGGCATCACCTGTTGCTACATCTCTCCAGGTTAGGGAGCTTCATCCTCACCCCCACAATGAAGCAGTGAATATCCAGTTAACTCTTGCACAGTTTATGATAATGGCACATTTTGGCTCTTCTTTTCATAGGAAACAGGGTACAGAGAGGTGAGGAGTGTTAAAGAATAGGGATAAGTGATCAGAGGCTATGACAAGCTGAGAATCAGAGAAGGTTTCAAACTTTAATAGCAACTTGTTGCTGTAACGGAGTTTGGTGATTGCAATTCACATCACAGTCTTTGCACCTCAGAACAGGAAGGACCCTTCAACACTGCTGATCAGACTCTCCTTGAAGTTGGACTCCCTGTTCCTGTTTCAACCTGCTTTTCTGTCTGGAATGCAGTGTGGCAAAGAACACAATCTGGGCCCTAAGAGACAGCATGAGATAGTTGAAAAGAACACTTAGGTTACATTCCAAGTCAGTGGACGAAGTTTGTATTCTGGCTTTAGTTCTTAACCAACTGTAGGATATGGGGCAAGTTAATTATTTCTACAGGCCTCAGTTTTCACATCTATAAATATGGGGGGGGTGTAATAATATCTTTATTATAGAGCTATTGTGAGACTTAGAGGTGAGAAATGCAGAACAGCTAGCATGTAATAGAAGCCATCATTATGATGACAATGTCCCTCCAAATAGTCACCAGGCTCTGCTTGAACCTTCAGAGATGAGAAACCACTTAAAATACCTCACATAGCTTCTTGCCTAAAGATGCCTGTGCAATTACTGAGTAAGTTGCCATCTTGTTCAACCTCAGACACTACCATCACCACCCTTCTCTGCGGTGATAGGCAAAGAAGGAATTTTGGTGGTTGGCACCTGGGCTCCTTTCCCCAGAGGTGCTGCTCTCTAGCAGTCATTTCTCTGTCTGCTCTTCTTTGCAGGAGAAGCTTTTCAGTGTAGATGGTTCCCAGCTGGAATGGAGCACGTGGCTTGGGTCAATGTAATTAGTGCATTGCTAAGGAAATAGAACGAGCTAGCAGAATCCAAGCCCTTTGCATCTTGAAAGAAATGTTGTAGAGCATGTGCTCCAGTACTTTTTCCCTAATTAAAAAAAAAAGAGGTATGATAATTAAAATGTAGAATCATTAAAAACACAAAACAAAAGGGGAAAAAAACCCCCAAAACCCCCCAAGGATAACAATGGTCATACTTTCTGGTTTTATGCTCAGATCTAAACATTTAAAATTTCTTTCATCATGTTCAAATATCTATAAAGAAATCTGCAGATCAGAGGAACTCAACTCAGAAAAACTGCACAAAAGCCCACGGTCGGAATCGCTAACACGGCCTTTCTCAGGCCTCCGGGTGTGCGAGAGTGTGCGTGTGGGGGCCTCCTGGGGTCCCTGAGTGTGCTGTGACATCTCCTAAAACACCAGGATGGAAGGCGACTTAAAGGAACACATCTGAGAGCTTTGTGAACTTGGGAGTCATCTTAACTTGCAGGCCTCAGGTTTCTTGTAAAATGGGAATAAAGAATATTTAAGAATCTTTTTGGTTCTGAGTTAATATGACACCATCTTGTCTTGAATTGAGAAAAACATCAGAGGCAAACTGGTAACACCTAAGAGCTTTAAATACGTTTATTTCATTATTTTACCGTGTAGCAACTTGGTAGAAGGGTGAATAGTCCACAGTTTCCTGAGAAGAATGTGATGCTCGGAGCCATTGACTGACTGCTAGCCTTAGAGAGATATTAGCTGCCACGTTGGAACTTGAACCCCGGTCTGTCTGAGTCACTAAGTCCTGCTTTTTTTACTTAGGAAACTGATGTTTCTTTGAGTCCTACAGATTAGAAAAATAGAAATGCAGATGGTAGCCATGAATTCTTTTAGTTCCCAGATATTTATTAAGGCCCTACAGTTGCTAGAAGGTAGGGATACAGTGGGAGCACTCATGGGACTAATAGTCCTGCAAAACTTGAAGGCATTATTGTTACTGTTCTTTGCAGCTAAAAAATAGAAATACAAAAATACATTTTAATCTTCCTTAAATTCATGCAGCCTTTTACAATTTCCATGTTTTTCAGGTTCATTACCTTATTTTGACCCTCACCATGACAGAGAGAGGAAATAGTGCAGATAATATTATCCCCATTTTCTAGATAGGAAAACTGAGGCTCAGAAAAGTCATGTGGCAGAACATGAGTCTTCCCAGGCCATGTCCCGTGCTCTTACATTACATGAGGCAGCCTCCTGCCTTCAGTTGCAAAGCATAATTCCTGTTGAATTCAGCCAATAATTCTCTTTTTCATTTGCTTTTCTGTGTGATGCCAAGTAGCCTCGATGGCAGTTTGCATTTTCCTCCAGCCTTTGTCATCATAGGCAGGTCTGCCTGGAACATGCCTGGAGTGAGGCCTGTCTGACTTGTAATTTCTGGGAGGGAACCCCAAAACCCAGTGGTAATGGGCCCAGCTCTCATTGCCCCTTAGCAAGGTCACACCATTTGATAGGCTATCCCTGTAGGTCAACTTAACCTGTGTCCACACCTATGGTGTCGAAATGGTCCCAGCCATCAGGACATAATTTGGGGGCCCTTCATTTAACCCGCAGCGCTTCTCCAGGGCTGGGCACTGTGTTTGCAGAGAGGCACCAATGAGCAGAAATGAATGGAGTGGGGACACTTCCCAGAGTCCATGTTGGCTGAGATAAAACTGGGAGACCAGGGAGGGTTCACCTGGAAGAGAGACCACGTGAATGGCTAAGGGAGGGGGAGGTGAAAAGAAATACTGATTTCATATTCGTTACATGTCAGGCACTCTTCAAGGGTCTGGAAGCAGATAGATGTTCTTGCCTTTCCGGAGCATATGCTAAATTATAAATATAATGACTTATTTTTTTGAGGTCTTATCTTGGCCAGATGCTGACCCGAGAGCCTCATGTAAATGATCCCATTTAACCCCCACCCCAAACCTTTCATGAGGCAGCTATTATTATTGTCACCCTCATTTGGCAGGTAAGAAGACAGGCAAAGAGGTAAAGAGCGTGCTCAGGTGTTACAAGCAGTGAGTGGCAGTGGGAAGCTAGCCCTGTGGCTTCGGGCTGCCAGCGCCTGTGGGACTATTCCATTTGATCTTCTCAGTAGCTCTGCGAGGGCAGTGTTGTCACCACCCTTGTACAAACGAGGGATCTGTGACGTGGGGAGATGAAGGCATTTTCCCAGCAGGTGAGTGTCCCAGAGCCTGGCCTGGAGTCCTCCACGGGACCCTGGGTGCAGGGACTCCTTTGTGCTGTATTTAAAGTGTTCCCTGTCGTGAACATGCATTCTTTTATAACCACAGAAAAAAACAGTATTAAAGCAGAGAAAGTGGCCTTTTCTCCTCTACATTTTCTGCAGTTAGCACTCAGCGGGGAGGGCGGCCTGTGTGTAGCAGGGGGTGGCATCCAGGGCACTTTGTGATCATGCCATGTGGGGGCCCAAGGTGCTCCTCCATTGTCTTCATTAAATTACACGGCGTGGCGAACTCAGCAGCCAAGGGTCTCGGGGCACCTCTCGGGCAGGGGGCGCTCGCTGGCGCCTTTCCTCCCGTGAGCGGGGCGGGGAGAGGGCCCCTCAGAACGGGCACGCGTTTTGTCTTGATTACCCACTTGTCACAGGGCAGGTTGCTCTACCTTGGAAACAACGTCAACTGGATGTACGCAATTTTTTTTTTTGTCTTTTTCTGCTGCTTGGTAATTATCTCCTAAGGTTACTGGTGGAAGGGACTAGATTTTGTGCCTTACAGAGTTGGAGGAGGTGCAAAGCCATTGGAACCGACTCTTGTTATACAAGGAAAGAAGACTGGGGTCACTGGCCCGGGTGTGCCCTGGCTCCCCGGCATTCAGTGTGCCCCTCAGCTGCCAGGACCAAAACAGTGACTGACAGCCATGCTGGTGAGTGCTTGGCCTCCCTGCTCTTGGCCCCTGCTGTTTGTTCTCCTGGGTTTTTGGTCATCATTTCCTCCCAGTACCAGCATCCAGAACAACTGGGCCGGTACCAGACAGGCAGGGAGAGGCTCTTTGTGCTGAGCAGGACAGCGCATTGGGCTAGGAGGTGGGGGACCTGGGTTCAGACCTGGGTCCTGCCACTAGCTGGCTCTCTAGGCCTCTCACTGTCCTTGTCCACAATGCTGGAGTCAGACCAGAGATTGCTGCCTCTCCTTCCACACCAGGAGGTGATGCTTCCTCATTTTCCCCCCTGGGAAGGGGATCTGAGATTCAAATTCTACTCTGAGAAAAGGCTTGGCCACTCGGACATGGTTTTCTCATCTATAAAATGAAGATAATAAAGGCTGCTCTGCCAAAGTCACAGGGCCAATGGGTAAGATCAGGTGAGGTAACGACAGCAAGAACTTCTATAAATAGTCAAGCATGTCATTCCTTCATTCATTATGAAATGATTATGAGCATTTGTGTCTATGTTGGTTCCCGAGAATACAAGGATGACATATAGCCGCTGCCCACGTGGGGCTTTCAGTTTGATGTGGGTATTGACAAGTAAGCACATAATTAAGTTACTGTGACTCACCCTAACAGCAATTACAGGTTACCATGTTACGAGAACACAGAAGACTTGGTGGCTCCCAAGGGCAGGCCCACACACACCTAACAGGAGAGTGACACATGCGTGCAGTCACCAAACACTTAGAGAATTCCTGCTCAGCATCTCTGTATCTCTGCTGGTTGAGGCATGTGCCCCTCCAGCTCTTATGTCACTGTTTGTTCTCTCTGTCCCCTGTTGCTTGTCATGTCTGTTGTTGGCATGCCCTCCTTTCCAGGTCGCACGGACAGACCAGGTCTGCTATCCTTTCTTGGGCGAACATTCCATGAAGGGAGTGGGGCCAGCTTCCCAGGCAGTACAGGCTGTTCTGGTGTACACATAGTCTCAGGGACCAGGGGTGTGCCAAGCCCAACCTAACATGCTTCTTTGTGTATATGCAGTAGACTTCCTGTTAACTGGAACTCAAGCCACCAGCACTCTCAATCAGAGATTTTTGCTGGTTGCTTGAGAGTGCTGGTGGCTTGAGTTCTGGTTAACATTTATCCAGCATCGACCAATCCTCAGGTGTGCCAGTTAACTCAAAGTCTACTGTAGTATTTCTGAAGTCATGAAATGCCAAGAAAAAGGTGCCCAGAGATCCCAACTCTTCCTCTCTGCCTTTGAAATGTAAAACTCCCTTCAATCTGCCAGGTATATAAAGAGCCGTGCCCAGCCCCGTGTCCAGCACCACCTCCTACAGATGGCAGGAAGCAAGCCTGCAGATCAGAGGAAATGCCTGTTTAAGAACCCTTGGAGGTCATGGGAAAGGCCAGATTGGTGGTAGCAGGCAGTGAGACTCGTTCAAAGAGTGCCCAGAAGAGAGGCGGCCCCCAAGAAGCACTTATTTATCCAGCCCTGGTCACTTCTGCCAGTACTGCTGTACCTACTCGACTCATCTTCCCTCACAAAGACCCCAAAGGCATCCCTGTGCCCTTGGTTTTATAGTATTAGTTCTCTTAACGAAGCTTCATGTTACTGCCTTGCCGAGTAAACTGGGGCTCACGATTTCCTCTGTAAATATTCTAATTGGTACCTGTGGGAATGAGAGTCCTCGCAGCTAAGAGCCTGTAGACTTTCCCTCCCACCAAGTGAGCTATTAGTTGTTAGTTGCTGTTTACTGAGAGTCAGTTCTATTTAATCCTAATTGTTTACCCTCATTGTAGTCTTATTATTATTATTATTATATAATTCAATAAAACATTACATAAATTGATGAAATGTGAAATAGAATTTATTTTTGTGAAAGCCAAGTTTTATGTTTTGAAAGCTTCAATAAAAGTAAAGAGTTTATAAAAGCTGCTGTCAAAGGTATAGGTGAGACGACTGGACGTGACCTGATGGAAGGTACATGGGTCATCGTTGCTCACGTTCCACTGGCCAGAATCAGTCCTGTGGTCGTGCCTAGCACCACGCAGGCTGGGCAATGCAGTCTTTGTTATAGGAGCCACCTGCCCAGCTAAAATTTGGGTTTCCTTACTTCAGGAGAGATTGGGAAATGGGGATGAGGGACAATCAGCAATCTGCCATTGTATGTATAAGGCATTTTTTTCTAAGATTCTTGAATTTGACCATTTTTTAAAAATTACGTGGTGAATTCTTGGTCCAGCTAGCCTCAGATAAGGGGACTCTTACTGTGTAACTTACCTTCCTGGGACTCTCTTCTGACTAAGTCCTGTTCAGCCTTTGTTCATTCACTGGTTTTTCTTAGGCATTTGCTTGCAAGTATTTAGTCCATAGTTGTTGATTGTTGTGCAAGGCATCATGGACTGAGGAAACTCACAAGCAAGGGGGACGGACCCTTCTGTGGCTCTCAGCCTCGTCAGGCTCCTGCATAAGTATATGACAAGGACATACACAGAGTCCTGTGGCAGCACACAGGAGGGCATGAGGGTTAGATAAAACTCTGGGAGGAGAATTTCGAGGTGGTTGGGTATGTCGGTGGGTGGAAATGAGGGGGCTGTGAGGTGCAGTGTCATAGGTGTGATCATGCTGCTCTGGACACATGTTTGGAAGTTAGCACCCACTGTCCCCTACTTGCTCTTGCTGTCCCCTTTGCCAGGTACATTTTTGCTTCCTCTCCCTTCTCGCCACATCATCTTCCTGAATAGGCATGCTCTCTTAGCTCCCATGCCTTTGCTCACTCTTTTCCTTCTGCCTAGAACGCTTTCCCCGGCATGTCATTCTGCCAGGCCAGCTCAAATGGCCTCACTCTGGGCGTGCTCCCTGACCTGCCCACAGGGATTCATCTCTCTTACCTTTGGGCTTTCTGAGCACTTTATAGACTCCTCTAAAATGTCATCCACCTTATTGTTTCATGTGCTTGTCTGTCTCCCTGAGCAGAATATGAGCTCCTCGAAGACCATCATTGTGTGTTAGTCTGCACCTATCGGAGTGCTAGTCTTCAGTGAGGGCTCAGCAATGGTTGAAGAAGATGTGGGGTTTGGACTAGGAGTCAGAAGACTTAGCATGGGTCCCCCTTTTAACATAGTGTATGACATTGGGCAACTCACTTGCTCATTTTGGAGCTCAGTTGCCCATCTATAAAATGAGAGAATTAAATTTAATGATTTCTATGATTGTTGTGAAAAGATAATTCAAAATGCTCACCACTCCTACACCACCTTCCTAAGGCAGAAGTTGCTGGGCTTTGAATCATGAAACTTTGCCACTGTGGTCATGACTAACGATTAGATGTAAGGAAGGCCAGTGGCTTCTGAGGTGGCCCGGCCTGAGACCTGTGTGTTAGGAAAGGGGAGCCATGGGCAAGTAACTATACCAACCTGTACTTTTTGTCAAAGAATTTGAATGCACGATATAGTAGGTGAAGAGGCTCAGGGATAGACACAGAGAGGTCAGTGACAGAGCCATGAGGTTGACAGAGAAGAGAGTGGGGTGTGAGAAACAGATTCATAAAGAAGTGAGGGAACGCTAGTGGATTATTAGAACAGTCGTGGTGACAGGAGTGAGTGTGGCTGAGATGTTTCCCTGTGCTTCCTTACTTCCTACACGGCCATGTAGGTCATGTATGAGCTCTTCCATGATCTTATTGCTCTAAGCATTTTGTAATTCCTATAATATAGGCGCTGTCATTATCCCCACTCTATAGAAGAGAAACAGAGGAGATAAATGCTTTGGTCAAGTACACATTAGTAAATGGCAGAGCCAGGATTCAAACCCAGGATGCCTGGATCAGGGTCCAGGTATCTAACCCTTATATCATGATGCTTCTTAGAGATAATAAGCAGTTTTTGAGCACCTACCGTATGCCAAACCCTGTGCTAGGTACTTTACTATTAATCTTCTTTATTCCTATGTGCATTATTTTATTTAATTCTATGAAGCAGATATTAATATACCTATTATGCAGATGAAAAATAGATACTTGAAAATGTTAAATGCTCTGTCTGACGTTAAACAGCTGGCCAGTATGCCCACCTGGAATGGTAAGGAATAGCTCTCAGCAGTTCCCTTTGGGATGATGGAGGCAGCTGAGCCCTCTGTCTTAGGATCTGCCATTCACAGTGACAATTTGTGCACTATCTGTCATTTCAGGAACTGTGAAATATGAGATGGAGCCTCAATATGCTAAGAATTCACAGGCATTTCTTTCCATACGCTGCAGCTGAAGTAGGGTTTGGGGGAGGGGAAGAAACAGCACAAAGAATGCAGCTTGCTTTGGTTTGAAATGAGCTATTTTTTCTCTCTCCCATCTTTTCTCCCTTCTGCTTAATTGCTTTATAGAGATAAATAAAGCTGGGGGGAAATTACACTTGGCAGCCTTCAATAGGGCTTGGATTCGTGGTTTTTTCTTCACCGCTGCCCAAGATGGTGACAACTATTTTGTTAATGGTAAATTTGTTAACTGAGATTTTCTTCTTCTATACTTGTATTCTTTGGGGGTTGTATAAGAAATGATATGCAAGTGACGCCCTAGCCATAGGCAAGCAAGCATACATGTGCATAAAAACATATGCATAAAAATGTGCAAACAGAAAATGAACCTCAGAGCCAGTGAGCTTGTTGTCTGAAACCACTTACGTAACCTGTCTGGGCCTTTGTTGTATGTTTCATAAATGGGGGTAAGAAATCCAGACAAAAGCAACATGGTTGCTGGGAAGATCCAGTAAGATAATAATGCTTCCTTGATTGTATTTATGGTGTTGTGCTTTCATATTCACCTCTTAAGTCCTCTCACTGGTTCAGTTTTACATATAAAGGAATAAGCTTCAAGATGTTGAGTGGCTGAGCTATTACCACCCAGCTAGTATACGGCAGCATGGCGACTTCAGGTAACTCAACGCACAGGACTAGGGGTTTAAATAATTACAAAACAATACTACATACCGGGGAAGTCACATTGTTCATATTTTTCTGGTACAAAATTAATATGAGTTCATTGTTTTAAATTCAAACTTGCTAGAAACTCAAATCTAAGAAAGTATCTTCTAATCTCACCTTTCAAATATAAATGCTGCTAACAGCTTGCTTTATATTTTTCCTGATCTTTTTCTAAGCATCATCACTATTAACGATAATGTAGTAAGTGACATTCTAATCGCCATGTTATAGTTGCAAAGTGCTCTTACAAAAATGATCCCAAGGCACACATGTCTACCACAATTTCCTTTTCCTATGATTAGAGGGGAGGTTGGGCCTGTGCCTTTGAGAATTCCAAAGATCCAGTGAATGAGATTTGTATCTGCCTGCGGTCATAAGAGTAAGCATTTAACTGAATTGACTGTTCCCTCACACTGGGGAGCTGGCTGCCTTCCCTGTAATCAGCACTGATGAGATGTTTGACAAAGCTCGATAGTTGTTTTGACATTTCAGAGGCACAGCCTGAGCCACTCCAGACAGAAGGAAATCAGCATTGACCAAACCCTCAACAGCTGGGACCCGCAGGTTTATAAGAAATTAATTTGCAAATATTTGAATGTCTTGAATGAACTGAGAGATTGAATATCCTAAAAAATTGTTCAAGGTGAAGTCATAGACTGCTAGCATTACCAAGGGCCTCAGACATCACCTGGGCTAGTCTGTGTGAACTCCAAAGCTGAGAAGAGATTTAACCTGCATGGGCAGTTCTGTTCAGTTGGAGAAATGTTTTCTGAGCACAAAGCATGTGCTAGATTCTAGCAAGGCGTACGGGTAGATCTGTTTCCAGCCTGCAGAGAATTGACAGTCCCTGATTCATTGTTGAAAATATCATAAAAGCATGAGGGGAAATATTCTAAACATTTTCATGAAGATAGAGAGGTAAACCTGAACTCTTTCCGTAGCTTTGCAATACAGGGTTTGGCAGAAGTAATGCTCTTTTGAAGGTAGTTATGATATTGTTATGTTACAGAATTATATGCTTATGATTTTGTAAATTAAAAAAAAGAGCATTATGTGTGCTGGACTCTGTATATACCAGAGTGAAAGAACCAGTTCAATAACTGCCTTTCTGACACAATCTTCTGTAACCCCTGACACTCACAAGTCCTCTCCCTCGGTGACTTCCACACGACTTTCACTTGGACCTCATCTGTGGCATTTCAATTCTCAACCTCACATCATAGCTTGCTCTTATTCCTGAGCAAAGGCTGTGTCATGCTGATATTTTTATTCCTTGTGTCTAGTAGTCATGATGAATAAATACTTGTCTATTGATGGATGAATTTCTGCTTCTTTAAGATAGATTGTACTTTTCATGGTGTTACACATGGCTTCCAAAATATACATTTCTGGAGTGTTATATCGGACGTGGGAATATAAATTCGATATCCACACACTGGCTTCCACATCACATTCTCCCCTCAGGGTTGTAGCCCATATGTTCATGCACTGATTTTTGGCAATGGGCTTGGAGTCATCTATCAAGATCAAACTGGGTGCTCTTCTTGCTCTGTGGAGTGCCTGTAGAAGCAATATTTAGTCTATGGTCCATTGACCATTGCTAAAGATGTATAAGTTAAGTCCCTTTCATGTATATGTATGATACTGATGCTGTCTCATATCCAGACATTCCTGTCTTTAATCCCTAGACTGGAAGCTGTAGTGGCTGTAAATCTGAAGTGACAGGAAAAAGCAGAGGAATTCTGAATTCATCCTGGGGAGGTGGACACAGGTATGCAATGTTTGGCAGCTAAATGACAGCATTAGCAGCCAGGGTCTAGCACAGTGGTATTGGCAGGGCCCATGGCACCCAATGGCTGAGCATGGTTTGGTTATAGTCTGGCTGCACAGCGTTCTTTGATTCTGCCCTGTTTTCTGAGCCCCAGTACTTAACTTCCTCATCACATCTGTGAGCTATCTAATGTCCTTCTACTAATTTTCTTTTCTGCTTAAGTTAACCCAGATTGTTTTCTATTATTTGCAACTAAGAATTTTGACCACTACAGTCATGAAATGGTAATGTCTGTGTTTGGAATCGCTTGGTTTTAAAAATTGATTTTAAACTTCAGATTCTTTTATGTGTTATGAGTGCCTCTAGAAGAGAAAGGCTGATTTTGTAGACAGGTGATAGGACATTGTGGATTTCATTCTCAGCTCAGAAAATTACCAGTTGAGTAAACTTTGAGGCCTGATTTAATGTCTTTGAGCCTCCATTTTTCTCACCTACAAAATGGAGACTCTTACGGGCTGTATTGTGTCACCTCCAAAATTCTCCTGTTGAAGTCCTAACCCCCAGTACCTCAGAATGTGACTGTATTTGGAGATACTGTTTTTAAAGAGGTAATTACATGAAAAGGAGCCCATTCGGGTGGGCCCTAATCCAATACAACTTGTGTCTTTATAGGAAGAGATAGTTTGGCCACAGGCTAGCACAGAGGGAAGTCTATGTAAAGGTACAGAGAGAAGACCAACATCTGTGTGCCAACAAGAGAGGCCTCAGGAGAAACTTGCTCTGCTGACACCTTGATCTCATACTTGGAGACCTGAGCTGTGAGACAATACGTTTGTGATGTTTAAGCCCCTCAGCCTGTGGTAACTGGTGATGGCAGCCCTCGCAGACTAGTGCAGGGACAATGAAATTTACCTCATGGGGATGTTGTGAAGATTCAAATAGATAAATGTATGTAGCGGATTTGACAAATATGTGATCCAAAGGTGTTAGCTATCTTCCTTTTATCCCCCCTTGATTTTCCATGTTTTTTCTTGTTAACCCCTTCCATTTCACTCAATTATTTGTTCTCAAAATGAGCGTGCCCTTACTGAGCACTCAATAAACACGTGTTGAATGAATACCTTTTTTAAGCCTTTAAAACATTTTGTACTTGTTAAGTAGATGGAGGCGCAGTCCCAAACTGTTATATTTTATGGTAACTCAAGAAGTCTGCTTTCATTTCCTTTAGAGAAGATGCAGCTCACACGTCTGCATCAGTTGCAAAAGGTCTTTGCATAAACTTGGGATAATTTGCCTTTTTTTTTTTTAGCTTTTCAGGCTCAGGTTTCAGGCCACACAGTGTTTAGCAGACCGGGACCTGGAGTCAGTGGCCTGGGTTGAAACATCAATTCTGCCTCTCACTATTCTGTACCTCCTGAGTAGGTCATAAACTTTTAATGAGCAACAGTTTCTCTTCTGCAAAATGCTGATGATAATACCTTAGAGAGTTCATGAGAGGATGTAAAACTATAGTGTCCGTTAAAAACTGCAAAGTGACTTGTAAACTGTAAGGTGATTTTAAACTGTAAAGTATACAAAGCCTCCCCTTTCTTTGCCGGAGGCTTTGCAAAGAGCCCCGGCTGTTAATTTCACATCTAAATGATTTGTCTTTTTCTCTTTGTACTACCTTCTAAGAATAGAAATCACCTAATCAAGGCTGGCTGAATGACTGACATTAGGAAATCACAGGAGTTGATAAAGGAATAAGTCAGTGTTCTCCGAGAAGATGGCATCTCATTTGAAATTCTAAGCGAGGCTGAGCTGGAAGCGAATAATCCTTCAAGGGTTTATGAAGTTTAATTGGTTTGTCTGAGGTGACTAGAGTTATAAAGAGAAAAAATCAAAGGAAAGCTGAGAAAGGTTAAGTGTCACCATATGACTCAAATGAGTTAGATAAAACATAGGAGTTAATGGTTTAATAGTTTCCTGCCTTTTTTCCCTCTTCTTCGTTTTACCCACCCAATGTTTTAAAAATCTGACCTTCATGAACAGATACAGGACTGCAAAGAGGATGCTGACGAGCCTCCCTTTAAAGAATAAATACGTTCCTGGAATGTAATGTGTAAATTGAATTTTTATAGATTGAACACCCTAAATTAAGTCATAATTAAATACACTCAGAGAGCTGGCTCTGGCAATAAAATAAAAACATTTCCTAATAATAGATTATCATTTGTCAAGTTCACTACTGCAGGTGAGGCTCTTTGTATATATTATCTTAATCTCACAATAACCCCCTCAGGATAGGAAAGGTTATTTCTATTTTATAGATGATAGGGTCGAAGCAGGGAGTTTCAGGAACTTGTCCGTTGTCACACAGATAATAAATGATAAAGCCAGAACTTACACTGACTTCAAGTCCAGTCTAATAAGCTACAGCTGCCTCGAACTGGGAATGTTTTTGAAAACTGAGTTTTTTCTCTGTAAATTTTTACAGAAAATAATTAACATTTTTGCACTGTTCTGGTACCCAAGAATTGTCCATGAATTTGCATTTCAGTAGTCTCCCAGTTGGTCTTTCTGAACCTTTCCCTCTCCCACCTACCCAAGTCCATCTCCGAGTGTTGGCCAGTGGGATTTTTCAAAGAGCAAGTCGATGTATTACTTCCTCACTTAACCTTCTCACTGCCTATAGGACGATGTCATTTTCTATTTCATTCAAAGCTCATTAAAGTAAGCAGATTAGGCCCAAGATGGAATCACTCATGCTAAGCCCCAGGCCAGCAAAACAAGACTTACATTTCTGTGCTCAGCTGTTCCAGAAAAGGAAAGCCTAGGCCAACCAGCCAGCACTGGCCTGCCCAGCACAATTTACCTAACCCAGCTCCAAGAGTTGCTTTTGCTCTATATAAGGGAAGCAATCCTGCTTTAACCAACCTGGAAATGCCCGGTGTAATTCTTTTTTCCTGTTCAATTTGGTATAAAAAAATCTCTTGCCTTGTACAGCTCTTTGGAGCTCCTTTCTATCCACTAGACTGGCTGCTACCCGGTTCATAAATTGCTGAATAAAGCCAATAAGATCTTAAAAATTTACTCAGTTGAATTTTGTTCTTTAACAGCCCTTAAGATCTCACCCTCACCGTCTTTCTCTTTGGTCTTGCCTCTTCTGCTCCCTATACATCTATATTTGTGGTTCCCTAAATGCTCTCGGCTTTGTCTCACCGCTGCCTGGAATGACTTCTTGCCTCTTGTCAGTCCGGTAAGCTCCTCTTAAGGCTCATCTTAAGGACTCAGCTCTAACATCACCTTCTCTGGGAAGCCTATGTGATCTCCCCTCACAGAAGCACCTTTCCTTCTGTGACACCTCTGTTTGAGCACTCACATTTCTCTCCTATTTCTCCTGGAGCCATTGCTGTGTCCCCTCTGGACCATCATCAACTCGAAGAGGACAAGCACTGGTGAATCTAGTACCCATCACAGTTTGGAATAAACCGGTGACTTGAGAACCTTCCCATAGCCCATCATGCACTCCAGCCAGCCCTGTGGACTCCATCATCTAATGGACAGAAAAAAAAAAAAGAAAAGAAAACAAAACCCTGTGGCCTCAGGGCCTCATGCTAACCCCAGATCTCTTCATTTCCGCTGCACCCCCAACTCCCTTTCCCAGAGGCCTGGCAGATTTAAAAACAAAACAAAACAGTAAAGCTCAATCAATGTTCCTTGGATGCAAGGTGAATGATTGGGCTGCCAGATGTTCCAGAATTCCTGGGCTCCCTATGCAGACTAACACTCGTCATTTACTTCCCACTTATTAGATGCACCCATTTCTTATCCTTTAAAAAAAACGGGAGAAAACCAAAGTACACTCTTTACAGGTGTCTTAAATTTGGTCAGCCCCTCCCCTCCCTCTTGTTTGGTTCTTGTCCTGGGCAGCTCAGGACAAAAGCTTAGCAGTCTCTTCACTCTCTATCTTCTAGTGTCCTTCCCAAATAAAAGAAAAGACTAGTGATTAGGCAGCTAGATATTTTACACAAGATCCTCGTTTTATGGTTACCGTCTTCCCAGTGTTGCAGAGAAGGAAACTGGAGAGCTCAGGAAAGTTAAGAAACTTGCCCAAATTCTCTTGATTTATAAAGGGTTGAGGTGGAATTTGGCCTCAGGCTCTTGGACTCCCAAATTCATGTTTTCTCTACTGCATCCACACAATGGTCCCAGTCTCAGGGGTCAGTGGTGAAAACTGAATGAGACAATGACAGTAAAGTGTGTAAAATGCTATCCAGGTGGTACAGTTAAAAAAAAAAAAATATATATATATATATTTTCATCAACATGTCAACAAAAATACAATAGTCTGTGCAGAGTACAAATCCTAAGATCACCCCCCCAAGGCAAAAAAATAAAAAATAAAAAAAGGAGAAAAATGCCTTATTTAAAAGAAAACAACAACAAATTCAGGAGACAAAACAAATTAGAATGTGACCTGTAACATTTAATATGCTTTATTTAATTTTTTGCAAATGCCCAGAATTAGTTTCAGACTTAGAAAATATTCATTCAGCAAGAAGAGACCTAAATGGTCAGATAACCCAACTTCCTCATTCTATTGAAGTTAAAGTGGAAATGCAAAGGGGCAAGTGTCTTGTCTGTACTATCAGACATAATGCCGGAACTAGGGCCCAGGAGTTTTCATATTGGATCCATGCTGCTTCACTGTAACGGGTTTCTGACCTCCTCCTGATCACAGCTCAGCGTGGAACGTGGGAGCACCTCTTATTTTGGATCCAATTGCAGTGGACTATTCTAATTTTTAGATATGCACATCAGTGTACCAAATCCTCCCTTCCTAATGGCAATTATCTCTCAAAATTAAGTTATTGCTTATGAAATTACCCCGATTCTTTATGAGATAGAGACTCAACTGGTTTGATACCTGGAGCAAAGGAAACATGCATCTTGGAATGCTGAATTTCATCTCCAAGGGCCAGCAGTGCCATGTTTTCCTTGGATCATCTCATTATTCCTCTGCTAGTCAACAAGGCTGCCTGGAGCTATTTTCTTTCTAAATAAAATTTTTTGAATCAGATTTCCCATACTATATGGATTTCATATGAAAATAACCCTTATCCTGAAAATTAAAAATATTTTTTCCTGTATTTTAATGTGCAGTGGAGATAACAGCCTAAATGGCTGGTAAGCAGTCGACAGAATGACAGCTGATTTATTTGAGTTGGTTACAGCAGACAATTATAGAAAGCCTATTGTGTGTTTGACATGCCTGGGGTGCAAAGAGACAGAAGACAGGGATCCTAAACTGAGCCCAGGATTGGAGATCAGTTTTGAGTTCATGTCTCAATAGCAACCCTATTAACATTGTTACTTTAGGAAAGCTTTTTACCTTCTCTGAGTCTCTGTTTCAGCTTTTTAAAAGTTAAAACCATCAATCTCATAAGGCTGTGGTGAGGAATGAAAGAAATAGGAGTGACCGATACATAATGAGCACTGGGTAGGTGCTTGGCATTGTGTTAAGTCCTTTACAAACAGTATCTTATTTAGCATAACAACCTTGTTAGGTAGATACAGTTATGATCTTCATTTCAGGGACTAGGAAATTGAAGCTTATTGACCTACAAATTTGCACAGAAATTTGAAGGTAGAGCATGAACTTGGATATATTTGACTCCAAAATCTGTACTTTTTCTGAACCACTGTGCTTCCCATCTGGAAGTTTATATTTATATCTTTATTTACATCTACCGCTAGATCTGTGAATATCCATACAGATACCCATTTCCATGACCCAGATATATCTGTCCCACGTCATCCCTCTACTAATCATATCTGGTACATAAATAATGCAGAAGCTAGTACAGTGCGTGCTAAAAACCACATTGGTAAGTGTGATCAGTGTTCACAGAAGGGTGAGCTCACCTTGGGCTTTTGTGGTCAGAGGGCTTCAAGTATGCTGAGTCTTGAAGTATGGTGTGACCAGCCTGTTGGTTGCTTGATCTATCATCCAGTCTCCCCTTCCTCCTCAGTAACAGAATGCCCTATTGAATGACATGGTTGCTAGCTTCCCTTGCAGCTAGGTATGAGTTTGGCTAGGAATATGTAAGTGGACATACTTATGGTAATCCCAGGAAGTTTCTTAGTGGACAGAAGTACACAATTCTTGCTCCCTTCCTCCATCTTATTGCTTGGAACTTGGGCATTTGGGCCCTGAGGCTAAGGCCATCTTAGAAGAATGGCAGAGGAGGGGGCTGGTTAGGGGCTGGGCTCCTGATCATTCTGAAATTGACATGCCAGCCCTGAGCAACCTCCTTCTGGAGATTTCTTATGTGCAAGAAAAATAATGTTCAATCATTAAGCTATTGTTATTTTGAGTCACATGCAGCCAAAACACTGAACAGATGAAAGGAATTGGATTTGATAAGTGAGAGTTTACTAAGCTGAGGAATCTATTACGGTGGGAGCAAGGTAAAGACAAACTCAAGTTTTGCAGTTCTTTACAGGTCTGATTTTCTTGCAGAGAAGATTATAATCAGATACACCTGCATTTGAAATCCAACTTCTACAAGTTACTTACTATGTAATCTTGGGTAAGTCTCTTCATAAAATGTTCTGAGCACCTATTCCGATGTGTGTGTGCATTGTGGGAAGAGGGTAGTTTCCCATACCAACAAGAATTCTCTCAATTCTAACACTATCTACCCAGAGATAGCATCAGATTCCATAGATTAAAGACTCCGTCCCACAGGACTTCAGACACCATTTGAAAGCCCAGGTTGTCACCTACACTAACTGGCTAAAAATCAGAGGTTCCTACGGGCCCCTCCTTGGGTTCAATTAATTTTATTGAATGGCTCACAGAATTTGGGAAACTAGTTTACTCACTAGGTTACTGATTTATCACAAAGAATATTAGAGGATACAAATCAATAGCCAGATGAAGAAATGTGAGAGCTTCTATGCCATCTCTGAGCACACCACTCTCTCCCAGATTTCCCTGTGTTCCCCAACCCAGAAGCTCTGCGGACCCTGTCATTCTGACGTTTTATGGAGGCTTTTTGTGATTGACCTCAATCTCAGATCCCTCTGCCCTCCTCAAGGTCAGCTGGTGGTACTGAAAACTCCAACCCTCTAATCACAAGGCTGGCTCCCCTCATAACAAAAGAAACCTTTATGGCTCTCAGCACATTGAAAATTCCAAGGGTTTTAGAATTTCTGTGACAGAGCAGGGGCAAAGACCACATATATAGTTGTTATAAATCACAATATCACATTTCACCTGTTTGAGGTCAGTTTCCTGATCTGTAAATTGGGACAGTAATACCTACTCACGGGGTTGTTGTGGGGAAGGGAGAGAGTGTTTCATCTTAGGAGGGTATCTTAACTCTCCAGCCTCTTGGACACAAAGGTCTCGATAAACGATGGCCATTATCATCATCTATGCTGGCTGTGCCTTCTCTGACTAGAGATAATTAAAACTTAGGTGCTTGGGCACTGAAGGCATCATCAGAAGACCTAGAATAAGTTCTTTTTCAACTGCTTACTTGCTACTTAGCTTTGGACAAGTTGCATTTTTAAAGCCTTAGTGTGTCTATCTGTGAACTGGGCATGATAATCTGATTCTCTTGGGACTTTTTTGCAGGAATTAAATGAATTAAAGGTGAGAAGTAACACTTTGAAAGGGTGTGACTGTCCTCATAATCCCACGGTATTGAATTTGGCCAGTGCCTGGTATATCCTAGGAGTCTGCCTTAGCCATCCACTCGGTCACTGGCACCAGCTCCAGTCTTAAATTATATTTTACATTTGGGAGGTCTGCCTGCTGGTGAGGCCTTGAAGCCTGGTTAATTCCAGGAATCCCATTCTTCTCCCAGCATGTAGTGCTAAGTTCTCACTGGAGACAGTAACACCTTGCAGTTAAGAACACGGGCTTGGAAATCAAATGTAGCTTTAAATCACTCTTTTTGCACTCCTTGTGACCTCAGCAAGTTCTCTTAGTTCTCCGAGCTAAGCTTTGGTTTCCTCCTGTATGAAATAGGTATAATAATGACTTCGCCCGGTTGACATGAGCATCGGAGGAGCCGGTGTCAGGGAAAGCTTACTGCTTTGTTACACTTAGCTCCTGCTTCCCCCCACGTCAGCTTTCCCCAGGACCCTGCCTGGCGCACGAGGAGTTCACCTGCTTATTCAGAAGTGGCTGGCTAGAGAGGAAAAAGGCTCCTGGGAGGGGTGCTGTTTCTGTAGCAACCATTTGTTAAATCTCTGGAGGCCTCCAAAACAGGCCTGGGATGAAGAGAAGACATAGGATATCATCTGCCTCTGGGTGTCCTCGGGAAAAGCGGGGGGCATCGGGCTCTCTTAGTGCCAGAGCGTTCAGGTTGAAATTCTACAGGTCTGGGCCTGTGGACTGTGGGTCCCGTAGGAGCTGTGGGGCTTTTAGTAGCCACCAACGCTACTTCCTTCTGCACTGTGGAATAATGGGGTTTGCGGTCTAGAAGGAACCTTAAAAAGTATTGAGCACACATGGGGAAACTAAGGGCAAAAGAGGAAAAGGTTTGCCAAGGGCATTCAGTTCCTACTTAGTCTAGGGCTCCTTCATGAATTTATTCTTTCAGCAGAGGTTCTCTGCGCACTGGCTGTGTGGAAAGCCCCGGTTAGGTAAGGAGGATGCAGAGATAAATGAAATACCGTCCTTACCGTCAGGTCCGGTGTGTGGTGGAGAGAGACACGCCATGCAAAACAGAAAGCTTCCCTGCTTCTTCTACCCAGCAGCTAAAGGAAAGCTTTAGCTTTAAATCACTCTTTTTGCACTCCTTGTGACCACGTTTCCTCCACTGCTTTCACCACTTCTGCCACCAGCGGTGTGGATTCCCACACCAGGCATGTTCCCATTGTCTGTGGACATCCACTGGGTGACCTACAATTTAACTTAACGCTGACACTACTTCTGTTAGGGTCACATCCCACAGGTTAAGGTCTCAGTCCCACAGTGCTGCCCCCTCCTCTACTTCCAATGCCTATTGCGAGTCCCAAGTTGTCACCTGTACTCCAGACTGACTGGCTATAAATTGGGGGTTCCCATGACCCCTCCTCGGGTTTGATAATTTGCTAGAATAGCTCTTGGAAGTCAGCTACAACTGCTTACTTACTAGATTTCCAGTTTATTATAAAAGGCTACAACTCAGGAATAGCTAAATAGAAGAGATGCAGAGGGCGAGGTATGCAGGATGGGGTGCAGAGTTCCCATTTCTTTTTCAGGTACACCCCCCTCCTGGCATCTCCACCAACCCCAGAAACATCCCAAACTTCTTCAGCTAGGGTTGTTCTTTCTTATTGGCATCCATGTGAGGTGGTGTCAAATTTGAACTTCATTTTCAGTTAGGATTTTTTGGTGGAGGCTTCATTATGCAAGTATGATTGATTAAATCATTGGCCATTAGTGATCAATTCAAGCCTTAGACCCTTTTCCTATTCCCAGAGTTTGTGGGGTGGAGCTGAAAGTTTCAACTCTCTATTCCCTGGTTGTTTCCCCTGATTACCGGGCTCTATCTTGAGGCTAACCAGGGACCCCCAGGCACCAGCAATAAAAAAGTGTCACACAAACGACACCAGCTTGGAGATTCCAAGGGTTTTCGGAATCGTGCGGCAGGCAACGGGGGCAGAGACCAAGTGTCTGTTTCTTACTGTGTCACAGCCACATTTTAAGAGTTCTAATGGGAGTGTTCGTGAACCTAAGCAGCCGGAGTGTGTCAAAAATACCTGGAGCAAAGGAGAAATGGACCAAATGAAGGTGTATGAGGTGAAAGGCACCCAGACAAGGGCACAGCATGTGCAAAGCCCCAGAGGAAGGAGAGAGAAAGCTGGGTGCTGATCCTAGAATTTAAAGCAGTTCAGCCCGGCTGGAGAAGAGTATGAAGTGAAGAGGCAGAAACAGATACATCCCAAAAAGAAGCTAATAAGATGCGCATCCCAGGGCACTCTTTCAGGGATCTGGTCTTCATTTCCTGAGCAATGGAATGACTTTTTCAAAACTTTGCTTTAGATGTTCTCTCTATAAGGACTGTGTTTTGATTAAATATGACAGCTATTTTAACACATCTACAAAACTTTATAGATACAGATAAAGCAAATATGGCTCAATATTAACAATCATCAGCATTTTGTTACTTAGCTTGTAGGTATACAGACATTCATTATGTTGCTGTTTGGGTAGCTTTTCTTTATGGGTGGATTTTTTTTTTTAATAATAAAAAGTTCAGGTAAAAATGACTGTGGTTGCTCCATTCTGCCTGGAATTGCTTGGGCTAGGTACCCAGTTGATGCACAGGAACTCTGCCCTTGATTTCTACAAATGATGTGGCCAGTTCAAGGTTGTTTTGTAGCATGAGTTACCACTGACATTCTAGGACCCTAGGCCTTCTAAATACACTAATTTCTGTTTCATGCAATAGTTAGTTATTGAACATCTCCTCTGTTCTAGACATAAGAACTAAAATAAGAAATAAGATACAGTCCTGTTCCCCTGGATATTTCAGTCTAGGAGAAGAGGTGATTACGTAAAAAGATCATTAGAACACGGTGAGGTAGAACATAGAAAAACGCTGTCTGAACATACGCAGAGCATCCAGGAGAGCTGTGCTGATTAAAACAAGAACACTTGACCCCTCTAACTATCTTTGATGTAGAGATTGCTGGGTGATTGAAGGAGGGACACTTGACTTAAGCATCATGTCAGTGACTAGAAGTTGAGAGTGGGTGGATAATTCTGAAATTTCTGAGCCTAAATGAGCAAGATACAGGTCTTAAAATGAGAAAGTGTGTATTTAACTGATATCCCCAAAACTGTTCCCCCCAAAAGAACCCCCCCAAAACTCAAAGAACTCCAATAGTACACTAGCCACTCCTTTTGTCAGTCATCTAATGATTCTGGTTGTTATGGGATATAAAGTGTTTTGGTGAGGCAGGATGAGCTGAATTGAGAAAAGAGTGCAAAAATTCTTTAATACAGACAAGGATTTAATTATAAAATATATGTGATGTTTTAATTCTTTATAACTAGCCTAAAATGACAGCCTGACTATTCCAAGGTGGCTGTCAGTTTTTGTAAGGCAAAAAAAGTTCCTCACTTACCACCAGTGAACAGAAATGGAAACAGAGGTATACAAGTTGGGGTGAGGGGAACAATGATATATTTAAATTTTTTTCTATTGCTGCTTGAGATAAAAACAGTGACATATTTAAAAAAAAATTTTATCTCTACTTGGCTTTCATTAATTTTTAAAAGTGAAGGATTTTAAAAATATTTTGTAGTTTGAGAAATCTACTTCCTTAAATAATAAGAAAAATATAAAACTTTTAAAAGTTCTCAAAGGCCATGTAGATGCAGTTAATTCTTAAGCATCCTTTGTTGAAAGAGGCCCAGCAGAAGTCAAGAAGATGGTGAAATGTAGCAAGAGAGAGGGGAACATGAATTAAATAGGGATGATAAAGACCAAATTAATACAAAAGCCCTTTGTATTATACACAAGGCACCTAAATTGATAGATATTATTCCATGTTCATACATGTTAAAGTTTTGAAAAGAAGGAAAGGAAAATGGGAAGATGGGTTTCACAAAATGAGAAAGGTATCTTGTGCAGAACGTCACACACCTGGCCTTGCTTAGAGCTGCTTCATGTATTTCTTTCTGCTGATGCCTCTGCCTGGGTCAGAGACGTTTGCTTGAAAGCACAGCTGATTTGAAAGAACAGATCCGTTCATGGGAGAGAAATGGCCTTCATAGCCACCCAAGTGGATCCTCCTCAACACATCATTCTTAGCCCCAGGCCAATGAGGAAATGGTTCATTGAAGCTACAGTGCAGTGAGTGCAGCAGGCGATGTGATGGCTGTTTCCAGCCCCACCCCTCCAGGGCCTGCCCCTGACTCAGCCAGATGCTCACTCAGAGGCTTCAGCTGTATAATGGAAGTCCAAGAATTTGGAATGGCTCCAGATGGGTCACGGGTATCCAGAAAAGGTTGACTACACCAGACTGGGATGCAGGCCTCAGACTGGCCATGGGTTTCCAGCTGAATGGCTATAAGAATGACCTTATTTTAAGGCCTCCTTTCAGTAGGTTCTGCCCACCCTACCCCTTCTACATACAGAGGACGATGGTATCGTTGGCAGGTTCTGTCGTGCTCAGGCCCTGAGCCGTCCCAGCCCGTGCTACAATACATTCGCAGCCTTACCAAATGGAAGCAGGAAGGGCTAGAATGGATCCTCCTGCTCAAGCTGGTCTCTGGGTTGCTGGGGGTGAGTATGACCACCAAGTAGTTCTCTCCATGTGGTGGGCAGGGCCACACCCAGGCATCAGATCAGTTACTACAAAGCACTTAAACCATACCAATAGCATCTTGCTTAAAATCTGTGATCGTCAAATACTCTGGTTATGATTTAGTTCACATCTGGGGTTCTCGAGTGTGAATTGGTCAGATGAGCTTATCCTCTAATCAGCCATCATTTAAATTTTTTAAAAAATTGAGATAAAATGCATTGAACATAAATTTTCACACAACATAAAATCCACAAGGTTGTATAGCCATCACCACAATATAATTCCAGAACATTTCTATCAATCACAAAGCAACTGCATACCTGATAACCACTTATCTACTTTCTGTCTCTATGAATTTACCTATTCTGGACACTTCACATAGATGGAATCGTACAGTATGTGGCCCTTTGTGTCTGGCTTCTTTCACTTAGCACACATTTTTCAAGGTTCATCCATGTTCTAGCATGTGTCAGAACTTTCTATCACATGGATATGTCACATTTATTTATCCTTTCATTGGTTGGTGGACATGAGTTGTTTTCACTTTTTGACTATCATGAATAATGCTGCTATGAATATCCATGTATACATCTTAGTGTGGATATAGGTTTTTAATTCTCTTTGGTAATATACCTAGGAATGAAATTGGTGGGTCATATGGTCATAACTCTATATTTAATGTCATCTAAATTTTCAACCAATGAATTGGCATGCTCGTCACCTATCAGTCTCTTAAGAGCTTATTTGTGTGAGCTTATACCAGAGAGATGGTGCTGTCTGGTGAGCAGATCAAATCAGCCCCTAAACCTGCAAGACTAGACTCACCAAACCCTCATGGCTACCAGCTTTGTTTTCTGAAAAATTTCACAGACATGATAAAGATGATCACGTTGCCCACAAACTGCCCTTTGTTAAGGCTTGAAGATAGGACTGTATTTGTTCCCATGGAGACACAGCAGCTGGATTTAGCTTTGTGCAAAGATGCCCTTGAGTTTGTATCTGAGGAGACTTGTCCAGACGCTGTGCAGTACCTTCTCGCAGAGGCAGACGTGACCCAGAATACCCTGCTGTCATTTTCTCCCTAAAATGAGTGCAGTCACTTGCTTTTTCTTGCTTCCTTTCCTTTGCCCCCTTGCATAGCTGTTGCTCTTCTCAGCCACCCCATTGTCACATCTTCCTCGGACGTGTAGGAATAGGTGCTGGTTAGAAAGGAGGATGGGCCTGTTGAGGTGCGCTGGTGAGAACCCCACGGGAAAGACTCGGGAGCTTGGGGACCAGCTCAAGGCGTGGGTGAGCCGCAAAGGTGATGTCCTCGAGCACCTGTAGACCACTACAGAGCTGCGCACTCTCTGGGTTATATTTTACCAATTCCTCTTAATTTTTAAAAACTTTTACTTAAAATAATATGTTAGGAAATACATAGAGGAACAAATAAAAATGAGAAGTGAACCAGCTCCAGAGCTAAACAGGTGCATTCTCTTTCTCTCTAAATGAGCTGAAATAATGTGGTCCTCATGTCACTCAATATGTATCAAAACACTGTTTTAAGTGACTGTATATGCAGTTTTGTACTATTTGGAAGGGCATCATTCTGTGGAGGAAAAGGCAGCTGGGGACTATAAGAAGTGCTGTATTTTGCAGTGTATAATGTGTACTTCTTTGCCTAAACACGTGAGGGAAAACTAAGCATGTACGTTATACATGGGTAGTAATAATTCCGTATCTATGTAAATGTTTTAAATTCTTTTATTTATGGTTATGAGTTAAAAGCGTAAGTGCAAATCAATAATGACCTTGTATGCAAAATAATAACCTGGAACATGGGTCCCATAATATGTTAAAAAATAAATGCTAAAATTCCTCTGTAATACAAAAAACACGTACCTAAATATAAACAAATAAAAATTTGAATGAAAAAAGTTCTTTTCCTGAAAGTTTGGTCCAAAAATGAGGGTGCTCATTACACATGGGAGCGCATTATACACGGCAAAATCAGGCACACGGTGAGGAGGCTGACTGGAATTGGAGAGAAGAGTCAGAGGAAATACAGGGGACCAGCTGCAAGATGGCAGGGCAGTTGATAGAACATGAAAGGAGACTTAAAAAAAGAATCAGGAGGCTCCAACTTGGCCTTCCCTTCATGCTGTTTGAAACATACAGGTAAGAGATGAGTTATTTTGAAATTATTTTTAGTAGCATAGACTGTGTTTCTTAATAATATTTTGCAGGATGTGAATTACTAAATTTCATAAATACCACACTAGTAAATAAAAATGGGCAGGAAAGTTCATTACCAATCAGACACGTAGCATTCAAAAACACGTGAGGTTTGGGACTGGTACCTTGATACTGTCAGAGGGCCCCGGAGAAAGGTAATAAAATTCTCAGAGCCATGGTGCCCAGTACTTACAGTCTTCCATTGGTTGGACTATAGAGATGGTGGGTAGGGAAGTGCTAGAGATAAGACCTTTGACTTAATTATGAATTGACGTGTGACTCCACTTTCATAATTTTCTTATCATAAACAAGGCTTTCCTCACCACATCCATGTACACTGGGGTCATCTCACTGGGGAGAGTCTTATTCAGCCCAGGGAGGGATGGGGCCCACAGGAGACCCTTGGAAGCTGTGGCCCCTTTATTTCAGGGGGAAGGAGGATGTCTACAGAATTTTAGAAAACTAGGTAAGACTACAATGATGAGTCTAGATTGAACTTGATAGTTATAAATTTCTAGAGCCTCTAGTGACTTAAAATCCCAATGTGTCAAGTTAAAGCAGCCATTAGATCAGGAACAGCCACTCTGACAAGCAGACCAGTGGTAGTGTCTCTTGTGGACAGAGCACTGAACAGGGAATTTGGAGGGCTGGGTTCGTCCCAAGTAGCGAGATGGGCTTGGAAAGGTCACTGGACCTCTACCTGGACCTCTCTCTCTAGTACAGTAGTTGGACTTCCTACAGGGCGGACAGTTTCCCAGAGAGCAAGTGAAGAAATCGGGCCAGCCCCAGGACTGGTACAGAGTAATTTTTGCCACATTATATTCCACAAAATAAACCACGTCATCTTCGATTCAATGGGGAGGCGATAGGCTATCGTTGATGGTAGGAATAGCATGTGCATACAGGATGGAGGAATCGTTGGTGGCCGACTTTGGAGACTATCCTCTGCACATATTGTGAGCAAAGACTTTCAGGGTCAAATATATTTGGAAAATCTTACTGGACCATGGAAATCATTGCTTATAAAAACCACAATAAAAAACGTTTCTTAACAGCAAGACTTCTTAAGAGTTGTTAAAATGCTAATTGAAGTGCCAAGAAAGTTGTAAGGTAGGTAACAATTGTAAAAGGCAAGGAAGAGAGGAGTAAAATTACTGCTTTCTGTTGTAACTTTGACCTTCTGACCTTCTTACCCAGATCAATATGAAAGAAGTGGATAAAAATGTGCCAAGTCCATCAGAAAGTATTCATGGTTAAACTGGTCACTGCAGGCAGTTGCAGTCTTTAGGGGAAGTAAAACGTCTTCAGGAAGCTGCAAAGGACCTGGATCACCTTCAGTATTTTCTCCAGCTTTCATGGAAACAGCCACTTTTCTTGGCAATTAGAGCCTTATTCAGCATAAATTGAGATTCTGGACTTGTTGCTGAGGAAAAGTCAATTACGTTGCTAATTAAAATGATTTCTTTTGCTTCCAGAATCAGTTTTTCAATGAGTCCCAATTACTTGTGGGAAGATAATGAAATCAGAGATGTCTTTTTAATTCTTCATCTCATATGAAGCAACTGGCGTTGTTTTCTTGACCATCTGGCCAACTATAAAGCACAAAAATGACCCACCGGGGGGGCTGATGCCCCCAAGAGATGGAGTGTGGAGGCAGCCTGGTGTGGAAGAAGAGAACAGGCTCTGAAACCTGCCTGATCTGGCTTTGAATTCCTGCTTCTTGGGAATCCTTGGGGAAGTTACGTAAGTTCTCTGATCCTCAATTTACACATCTATAAAAATGGGAGTAAAAATACCTCAATTACAAGGTTTTGGGAGAGATTAAGTGTGATATTATATGATTACCTTATTGTTCCAACCACTCATTGAACATTTAGTTATTGAGTACCTAATGAGTGGCAGACAGTGTACTACGCTCAGAAGACGTAGTCTGGAAGGGCTATAAACCATGTAAAAGTAAATCAATAAATAATAAACTTTCAACCAAAAATTTTTCCAACCATTGCAAACTCAGGTCAGTGCCATGATAGAAATGGGCAGGAGGCTGTGGTAGGCAACAGTGGGAAGCTGTGACAAAGTCACAAAGGCATGTCTCTCTGAGTTGATATTTAGGTTAGAATATGAAGGATGATGAAAAGAAGCCAGTCATGTGAGGAGCAGGGAGAGGAGCCTTCCAGGCAGAATTAACAGCAAATCTCAAGTTTCTAAGGTGATAACGAATTGAATGAGTTTGAATTGAATGTGATCTGACAGAAGGCCAATTTGCCTAGAGCATAAGGTCAGGGGATGGCTGGGGAGCTGGGCAAGGGAAGGATTGTGCTGAATCTAGGTGAGGAGTTTAGACTTTTATTTTTTTTTAAATTTTCATAATTCTTATTTAACCAAGTATGTTGTCATTTTAACGTGTAATCAATATAAAAGTATTGCTAAGTAGACTTTATTCTAACTGCAATGGGAAGGCATTGTGGGATTCTGAATAGAGAGAACACAAACCAATTCAAAACGCTGAAAGATCACTCTGGGTTGAATTGAAGGGGAGCAAGAGTGGAAAAAAGGGAAACAGTGAGGAAGACATTGTAGTAATTCAGGCAGAGACAGTGGTGGCATGTACTGGGCAAATGACACTGGGCAATAAAAATAAATTGACAAAATATTTGTAGCTGACCTAGCAGGATTGGTGATGGATGGGATGTAGAAGCGGAAAGAGACAAAGGAGTCGAAATAGATTTTTCTGGGTTTTGGTCTGGAAACTGGAATGGTCAGAGACTTCATTTACTGAGACGGGATATTGGAGGAGAGGCAGGTTTGGGGTGAGGGTCAGAGGAATTAAGACTTTCAGTTTGAGCATGGCAAGTTTATGGGAGAACCAGTTGCAGATACCAAGTAGGCAATTACATATATGAGACTAAAGATCAAATGAGGCCTCAGCTGGAGACATGAATTTGGAAGCCATCAGGATACAGATGGTATTTAAAACCCTGGGACTAGATGAGATTACTTAGGAGGAGATTTTAGAGAGAGAAGAGAAGATGGGGGTGTCATGGAGGAATGAGGCCCTTCTGGGCATGGTGCCCAGGTTCTTGGTATCGCGAGCAAAGAATTGCACAAGACACACATTAAAGTGTAAAGGTGAAAAAGTGAGGCAGTTTATTGAAAGGAAAATAAGGTGAAACAAAGAGATAGTTTATTGAAAGGAAAAATACACTCCTGAGAGGTAGGAGTGGGTGCTAGCAGGTAAGTGGCTCAAGAGCCCCCATTAATGAGGCTCCGGTAGTTGTGTTCTCTTCGGCTTGTGGGAGAGCCCTGCCACACCTGGACAGAGACCTTCTTTGCTTAGCACCTGTGGGATAAAGGGAATTAAGTCATCTTCTCTTACTGCCGTACGTGAGGCAGTGAGGCATGGTAGGATGTGTTGGAGGGTGGCGTCTGGATGGAGATTGAATTTGTCCCTGTAGCTGGCCAAACTTATGTAAGCTTGTGTCCCAAGGTCAGGGCTGCTGTTTTAAGAAGTGGCTGCAGTAGCCTTAATAACTCTTTGATTTTGCAGCCTGCCAAGTTCAGCTAAACTTGGTTCTTGTTAACCCCTGACAAGCTTGCTTTGGTGAACTCTTCCTTGTCTTTAACTGCCTGCTTCATCTTCTAACTCTTTCCCATCTCTAACCGCCTGCCTCAGGAGGAAGCCTTGCACTGAATTAAGATTGAATAAAGAAGAAGGAATCAGTGACAGAATGAGGAGTGGGAGAACAGAGTATACGACGTGGAAGCTGAGAGAGGAAGGATAGTGTTTCACATGGAAATATGTGGATGTTACAGAGAAGCTGAGTATGAGAAAGAGTGGTCTGTCCATAAGATTTACCCATATGGAGTGATGTGGGCAGAACCCAGACTGATGGAGGAAAGAATTGGAAGTAGGGGGGTAGAGGTGGTATATGTTGATATCTTTTTTGAGAAATTATAAGAAAAGAATAGGGTGTCCTAGAAGGGTGTAAAAGGAAGTATAGCAGAGATTCCTGGTTGCCTATGCCATATCTATTCTCTCCTCATTCCTTATTAACCTTTTCTTGGGGCAGCAAAATGTTTAACTAACAAACTACATATCCCAGCCTCCTTTGCTATTTGGGGAAGCCAATGAAATATAATTAGAAGGTATTAGGCAGAGCTTCTATAAAAGCTCTTTTAAAGGGACTGAGTCAACTATCTTACCCACTTTGTCTGCTTTGATAGCAGTCAAGGTGTGGAAAGTACCATGAGAAGAACCTGAGGATAGAAGCCCCTGTTAAGACAGTAGAATAGAAAGACTGGGGAATAGACTAAGGCATCAATAATATTTTTGGAGGTGAGAGATACTGGAGTATGTTTATGTTGGTGTGAGCCACCAAGAAGAAGAGAGATTGGTGAGGAAGAGCCAGGGTGATAATGACAGGACTGCAGCCCTTGAGAAGGCCAGTGTAGAGAGATCCTGAGTGTCCTCATGGATAGGCTGCCCGAGGGGGTTTAAGACACTTTTCAATGCCCTTTTCTGAGGAAAATTCCTCCAACACCTCTGACATTTCATTGCTGTAATTCATCCTTTGTCCTTTTCTCCTTGGAGTAGAGTTTACTGTCTCTTCCTCCCCATATTCATTCCCCACACTGCTGTCAGAATGAGCATTCCAAAACGCAAACCTGGTTTTAAAAGATTGAGTAGCTCCACACTGTTAGGTACAACAAAGAGGACTCTATTTTTCTTTTATTTATAATCTAAAGGTCCCTGGTTCGATCCCAGGTTTTGGCACCAAATGTTAGGTCCGGGCCGAGAGGAAAGCACATGAGGCTCAAGTAAAGCAAAACAAAGCAGCTTGTTTGAACGTCTGGGTGCACACAGGCTGAGGCCAAGAAAGCCGTCAGCCCAGAGGAGAGGGAGTGCGGATCATGTAAGAGTCAAGGCAGCCGAGGGGGTAGGTCATCAATCTTGGAATGGCCAGGTTGTCCATGCCGGGAGGCATTCTATTCTCCAAGCCTGCGGTTGGCCCGTTCCTGGAACCCGGTGGTACTGTGTGCCAGGTTGGCTTTCTCACTCATTGTGTCCACTGAACCGCATCTGCACAACAACTTAGCAGGAGAAGATTCAGTAAAAGAAAAATGGAGTCCTCTTTGTTCTTCCTAACACACAGGATGAAGCTACGCCCACTTGCCTTGCATTTAACGTTCTCTTTCTGGCTTTTCTTTCCAGCTTCCTAGCTTCAACTTTTCATCGATCATTCTGTGTCCCAACTGTTAAAGAGAAAACCAGAGGCCCTCAAATGGCATCACTCGTGTGAAAGCCCATGATACCAAACCTACTCAACACCCGAGTAAACTGCAGTTTTTTAACCTTTTTACCATACATGTAATTTTAATCAACCAGTCTGGAATTTTCTGGTGGACACCAATGAGGTGATCTGTGATGTGGGCCTCTCCACCTGCCACCCCCTAAAGGAAGAAGAGGCAATCTGCATAATTAAAACTCTTGCCACTCCCTTTCTCCCCAAAAGATACCCTGGTCTAAAAATAATCTCTCTTTTTTTTGCTGATTGCCCTCCTGTCACACCCTTCTTCCTACAAAAACCTTCCATTCTGTATAACCCCCTGGAGCGCTCTTGTAGTTGGTAATTGCAATGCTGCTCAATTCTTAATAAAGCCACTTAGGTCTTCAAATTTACTTGGTTGAATTGTGTTCTTTCAATCAACCACGCCTGACTATTGGCATTTTCCTAACGGTGCACCATCTTTCCCATCTCCACGCTTTTCTTCATGCCTCCCCCTTCCTTTCACTAATATACTTTCAAGGCACAGCTCAAATGCCAGGCTTTTGTGTTAGCTCCGATGAGAATTAGTTGTTCTTTCCATTCATTCTCACAGCAGCAGCTGTCCTCTGCCATAGAGTTGATTTGCTCTTCAGGCAGGTGATACAGTTTTTCCTACTGGCCTCTCTCACTGGACTGTAAGCTTTTGAGGCCAGGGCCCATGACTGATTCAACTTTGTAGTCTTGCTCCTCTTCACCTAGCTCAATAGATATTTGCTGAATGGATGAACAATTGCTTCTAGGACCAGGCTTCTCTGTTTACTAAAAGAGCTGTGACTATCTGCTATGTTTGCCTGTTCAGCATTCTTTCTTTCTGTTTCTAGTAATAGCATCCCTCCTTCCGTAAGGGCCTGCCCTTCTTCCATTTCCACCAGTTGAGTCTTTTCCCCACCACCACCCACCCTCCTACTGCAGCTCCATCCTCAAATCTGAGCTGTCCCAAGGTCTTGGATAACACTTCTTTTCTTGACTAAGTTGGTTGGCATTTGTGGATCAGAGGTGTCACATGAGATTTAATTTTACTTTAGAACAAGCTTGAAGAGTTGGTTAGTTCCTTACAGTATTTTCAAGGCTTTTACATAAGGCTTAGTCTCCTTGGGTGAAAAAACTGTCCCTCAGATTTCTGACCACAGACCTGTTCCTCTTCAAGATGGCTCTAAGGTGAATGAACAGGGTTGTGGTTTACTGTGTCCTCTTGGCAGTGTGAAGGGAAAGGGTTTCTTTGGGTTCATGTGGTATTGGCTGACCTCTCTGTTTTCCATGACTGTTTCTTGTTTTCATGACAGTGTTCTTTGTCCACTAGAGGGATGCTTGCCCTATTTGTACTTGTGTCTAAAGTCAAAGCTGATATTACTTACAATCTGGTCTCTCTATGCTTGGTAGAGACTGTAGTACTCCCTGACTGCCAACCTGACTTTATCACTGATAGCTCTAAAACCTCCACTGAGCCTCTGCGTGTCCTCCACTGGCTTCTGGTTGGGGTGGGATTGGATGTGGGGCAGAGTCCATCCTTCTCTGCTGAGTCACCCCTCACCACAATAGATCTCGTGGTTGGAAAGCCAGCTCTCAGACTAAGCTACCCCTGCTTCTGGGTTCCAACATATCCAATAGAAAGAGAAGGCAGCTTGGGAGAGCTGTGCTCCAGCTCATGAGCTTTCTGACCATACTGTGTCATTGGGCTTTACTTGGATGGGGCCAGCCTCCAAGTTCTTGTGGAACATGGGGTGCTTGGCCTACCAGGTGACCTCCTGCCCTAATAGGGAGTGGGCCAGGACCCCTCTGCCCTAACTGTTCTCTTTAACTTGTCAGAGTTTCAGCCCAGGGAAAGGAGCAAGACACAGTGTATTTGTCACCTCTCTACCTCTGTTCCTACTCTTCTCTTTACCTCAGCCCACACTGTCTTTAATAACCTTGGCTTTTACGGAGGATGCACTTCTTTTTCACTTCTATTTTATATCCTTTCTTTTCTCTCATTAGTTTTATGCCCTTCTCATTTATACTATGGGAAAAATTCTGAATCAAGCTGATATGTAAAATAAAAACAAAAGAAATTCAGACTTTCAAAAGTATTACCTTGCTTTAAAATGTCAGAAGCTAACTATTACCTTTCTTTGCATTCCTTAAGAATTCAATTTCTTTTCTTACCCCATTCCCTACCTGCCAAAAAAAAAGGTGAGTAGCTTTGCTGACTATGGAAAAGACCAGGTAATGTGCATAGAAATCTACATTAATATTTTACAAATATTTCCTCTTGTACCTTTGACTACGGAAGCCTAACTGATATAAGCAGCATGATACATGATTTGCAATTTGCCCATGGGCAATTTAATTTGTCCTTTCTGCTAAGGCCTTTCCAAGAATTATCCAAAAGGGATTTGATCCAGAGTACAAAGAGAAACAGATGGGACCATCACGTTGGCAGAGAGTGGGAACAGGAGACTCAGGTCAGGTTTGGTGGGCAGAGCTAACCCCTGCTCATGATGCCACAAAGTGATGCAGACCACCCTGCAACTCAGGTGCCATCTGCGGAGACTGTGGGAAGCAGGGGCAAGAGAGCTGACAGTTTTAGATCATTAGATAAATCGCTGCATCTGATGGAGCTTACCCAAATATGATTAAGGTACTAGGTAAGTGGAGGACTCAGAGTTAATAAATTAGAACTAGTAATAGATAAAGACAGAAACAATCTGAACCCTCAAATATTTGACTGTGAAAATTCTTTCTCTCATTTGAGGTTGGGTTTGTTGCCCTTTAAATTAATTGCTCACTATTTTCTATGCTTTGGATGTGTTAAATCTTGGAAGAATTATAATAAAGATGTTTATCATGAAATTTGGAAAAAAGTAGCAGGAGCCTGAGATAATCAAGAAATTATTAAAAGCTCAAATATGAGAGATTTAAAGGTTCATTAGGACTTTCCTGAGCAGAGGGTTCACCATGGATCAGCTAGCAGAATGAAACATGAAAAACAGCTGGCATTAATTTTCTTACTGTTGAAGTGGGAGGTTACAGGGGAGAAAACTAGAATGATCCATGTAATAATGGGTGAAGGTGGAGACATCAGTACAAACTCATGATTGGCTTAATTTAGATATGGATGTTTACACATAGAAATATTTTAGGTATGTGTATATAAACAAGTTAATTACACACACGCGCGCGCACACACACGCACACACACACACACACATTTATTCTTTGCTCTGTCAGCTGAGAAATGATACTCCAGTAATTCTAAGCACATCTATGCCCCAGATCTTGATTTCTAACACCATTTTCCAATAAAAGGAACCAGGGTGCCTTGGAAAAATGGCTCATTCTTGGACTTAGGCAGGAAACACACAAAATGAGCCTGAGCCTCTGGTAGAACTAGAAAGTATGGAAGTGCTAAAACAATGCACTGTGATGGGACTATGTCAAAGGGACCCAGGAGCTGAATGAAAGAGCTTTCAATGGCCAACACTGAAACAATTGAGGAACAAAGTAAATAAAGGAAGTTCCCTGATGGTGTAGTGGCTTAAGGCTTCGGCGCTGGCGCTGTCAGCACTGCGGCCTGGGTTCATCAGGGAGCTACCCACATACCAAAAAAAGCAAAAAACAAAAACAAAAACAAAAACAAGTAAATAAAGTAGTGTTGGATTATAACCCAAATTATAAGATATTCATGAGTATCTGCTGACATAACAAATTATTAAGTAAATAAATGGGGAGAATAGAGAAATCTCCCATGTTACTTTGCCCTCAAGGACTTGAAGCATAACTCCTTGCTAATTAAGGTGGGGGGGGCCAAAAACAGCGACTTCCTTCCAAAGACTACAGCGTGAAAGGGAGGTAACTTTACAGTGGAAAAACTTGAGAAATGCTACCTTAGCCAGGTGAACTTGGTTAACATCAACAGTGATTAAGTCATGGACTCTTGATATGATACGATGAGAATGATTCTTTAGTTCTGTGGTCTTCCTTCCCAAAACGCATAATCTGTGTCTAAGCATGAGAAAACGTCAGAAAAATCCCAAGTGGAACATTTTATAAATACCTGACCAGTACTCCTTAAAATGATCAAGGTCATTAAAACCAAGGTAAGTCAAACAAAAACAGAAACAAAAACAAAACAAACAAAAAACCCAAGGTAAATCTTAGAAACTGTCACAGTCAAGAGGACTAAGGTGACATGATGGCTAATTATAATATATATTGTGGGTGAAATCCAGAAAGAGAAAAAGGTAAAAACTAAAGAAATCTGAATAAAATATGGACCTTAATACTGTATCTACATTGGCTCATTAATTGTGACAAGTAGTTAACAATTGAATATACTGGTTGAAGGATATATAGGAGTTTTTTTGTACTATTTTTATAATTTTCCTATAAATCTAAAATAAAGAGTTTATTTTTTAAATGATTGGCATTGCTATTCCCCCAAAATCAGGAACAAGACAGGGATACCCCCTGTAACCACTGTTATTCAATATAGCACTGAAAGTTCTAGCCACAGCCATCAAGCAAGAGAAAGGAATGAAAGGTATCCAAATTGGGAAAGAAGAGGTCAAATTGTCACTATTTACAGATGACATGATCCTTTATATAGAAAATTCCAAAGATTCCACTAGGAAACTACTAGAAACAATAAACGAATACAGTAAAGTTGCAGGATACAAAATCAATGTATAAAAATTAACAGCATTCCTATATACAAACAATGAATCTTCAGAAAAAGAAATGAGTGAGTCAATTCCTTTTGCTATCACAACAAAAAGAATGAAATACCTGGGAATTAATTTAAAAGAATGTGACAGACTTATACATGGAAAACTATAAGACACTTTTGATAGAAATTGAAGCAAACACAAAGAAATGGAAAGATATCCTCTGCTCATGGATAGTAAGACTTAACATTGTTAAAAATGGCCATTTTGACCAAAGCAATCTACAGATTCAATGCAATACCCATCAAAATCCCATAATCATACTTTTGTGAAATAGATAAAAGAATTATCAGTTTACATGGAACCATAAAAGACCTCCAATTGCCAAAGCAATGCTACATAAAAAGAATAAGGCCGGTGGTATTACACTCCCTGACTTCAATTTATATTACCAAGGATCAATAATCAAAACAGCTTGGTATTGGCAGAAAAACAGAAACATAGACCAATGGAACAGAACTGAAAACCCAGAAATAAATTCACAAATTTATGGACAAATAATTTTTGATAAAGGAGCAAAAAATATGCAATGGGGAAAAGATAGCCTCTTCAATAGGTGATGCTGGGAAAACTGGAAAAACATATGCAAAAGAATGAATCTGAGTTATGAACTCTCTCCATATACAAAAATTAACTCAAAATGAATTAAAGACCTTCATATAAGACCCAAAACAATAAATTGTATAGAAGAAAACATAGGCACTAAACTTATGACCTAGAGCTCAAGGAAAACTTCATGAACCTGATCTTAAAGGCAAGGGAAGTAAAAGTGAAAATAAATGAATGGGACTATATCAAATTAAAAAGCTTCTGCACAGCAAAAGGAACCATCAACAAAGCAAAGAGACAGCCAACTGAATGGGAGAGAATATTTGCAAACGACCCATCAAATAAGGGCCTAATATCTAAAATATATAAAAACTAACATGACTTAACAACAACAAAAAAATGAACAACCCAATTAAAAAGTGGGCAGAAGAAATAAACAGACACTTCTCCCATGAAGAAATACAAATGGCCAGCAGACATATGAAAAAATGCTCATCCTCATTATCTATCAGGGATATGCAAATCAAAACCACAATGAGCTATCACCTCACACCTGTGAGAATGGCTATTATCAACAAGACAAGGAATAACAAGTGCTGGAGAGGGTGTGGAGAAAAAGGAACTCTGGTACACTGCTGGTGGGAGTGCAAGTTGGTACAACCACTGTGGAAGGCAGTGTGGAGGTTCCTCAGAAAATTGGGAATGGAGTACCATATGACCCAGCAATCCCCCTTCTGGGGACCTACCCAAAAAATTTGAAAACCTTAGTCCGCAAAGACTTATGTCCCCCAATGTTCATTGCAGCGCTGTTCACAGTGGCCAAGACATGGAAACAACCAAAGTGCCCTGCGACAGATGACTGGGTAAAGAAGCTGTGGTACATATACACAATGGAATATTACTCAGCTATAAGAAAAGATAAAATACTGCCATTTGCAACAACATGGATGGACCTGGAGATCATCAAGCTAAGTGAAATAAGCCAGACAGAAAAAATAAAAAACTGTATGACTTCACTCATATGTGGAATATAAACCGAAAGCAACAAAGAAAAAAAAAAAAGAACAAACGAACAAAAAACCCATGGACACAATCAATAGTTTAATGTTTATTTGGGGACAAGTCGGGAGGAGATGGGAGAAGGAGGAGGGGTTGGGAGAGGAGGGACGGGGAGCTAAATATAAGGTGATGAAAAGAGAACTCACACTAGGTGGTGAACTTATTATACAACAAGTTGATGATGCACTGTAGAATTGTACACCTGGAGCCTATGTAATTCTTGCTACCAAATGTCACCCCCATAAGTCTAACAATAAAATAAAAACTTCTCCAAAAAATGATTGGCATTGCAACATGTGGTATGGTGGGAAAAAATTACTGCAAGCTATTATTTGTCTCTCATGTGATAACACTGGGTATGTTCCCTTAATTCTCCAAGCCTGTTTATTTACTGAATAAGGGTGATAATGCTCATGTCACAAAGTTGTGGCAATGGTGAAATGAGATGGTACATCTGAGGTTCTTTGCCCAGCACAGGGAAAGTTCTTGATAGCTTCTTTCCCGTCCTGTTCTCACTCTCTTTCTTTCTGTCGTTCACTCTCCCTCTCTCTCTCTCTCTCTCTTCCTTTCTTTCCCTCCCTCCTTCCCTTCCTCTCTCTCCTTCCCCTTGCCACATAGTGCTGAATGCAGCACCCTGTAGCTCCCCTTTGATGAGAATCCATCCACTCATAAAAACCTTCCTTTTCTCCATGTTGGTCCTTTAATTCTAGTCACTGTCATTTGATAAGCCCAATTCCTGCACTCACTTGCTGAGAGGTCCTGTCCTGGTATCATTGTTGTCTTCTGACAGAGTGACTCATTCCTAACCAGGGGTGTGGGGGCAGGTGACTCAGGTAGGAGGCAGATGGCTGTCTGCTTGTCCATTGCTTGTCCATCTGGCCCCTTTCTGATAATCACCGCTCCAGATCGGGTTGGTAATTAACATTCACAGAGCTGTCTGCTTTAGCAACAAAGGACACTGAACAGGAGAAGCTGACATCTGAGCTTGAGACCCAGCTCTGCCACCAGCCCGGTGACCTTGGGGAGTCTCCACTTCCTTAGACCCTGATTTATTTACCTCTAAAATGTAAAAGCAAATGGCCTCATCTCCTTCACAGGGTGTGAGAACCTGTGAGTAAACATCATAATGATAGCTAAGACTTGATGAATGCTCATGGCATAGTGAACTCAGGTCTTCTGATCCCTAGTTATTACTCTTATCCATGATGTTGGACTGTCACCTTGTCATCCTTAGAGGCTCATGCCTATTGCCTCCTCAGTTGGTACAGTGGAAATCATCAGTCCTGTATTTAAACATTGATCAAGTACTTTTTCACATGACATTAGCAATGCCCTTTACCTGGAAGACAGGCTGGCTTCCTGTTTAAGGATGATATAACCAAGCCATTTGCCTATTCCAGGAGGAAGATTTATTCTCCTTTTCTGCTATTTGCTTTTTTGTTTTCACCATTGTAATTATAACCCACTTTCTTGATTATATAGAAATACTTTTTTCCAATACCCTTTTCTTCACAGTTGATTCTGTTTTGTAAACGGGTGTGTCACAGATTTTAACATACATGGATTTGCTCGGAAATCTTGTCAAAATACAGATTCTGATCCAGTAGGTCTGGCATGGGGCCTGAAATCCTGCATTTCCAACAAGCTCCTGGTGATGCTAAGGAATCTGCCCAGAACACATTTTGAGGAGAATGTGATGGCCTGCCATTCATGGGAGCACAGGACTGGTTGATGTTTCCCATGATACAGAGAGTTCTGTGTGCCATTAACAGAGAGGGGTGGGGGACCTGGAGCCTGCTAATGGCCCTCTGCAGCCCCCCACTCCCCTAGCTGGCATCAAAGCCAAGTGAGTTCCCCTAGGCATTTCTAGCTGATAACATCACTGTCAATAGGCTGAGATTGACACAAAACATCTGCAACCAATCCTATTGGCTAGGTGACTGACCTAACTATATCCAGTTTCATTGTTTGGAGAAGAGGTGAAGATGACAAGTTGGCACACACTAGCTGGCCAGGTGAACGGGGGTGGGGTGTAGTGAGGGCACAGTGGTAGTAAAACTAGTGAGAGACTCTCATCACAGCTCTGCTGTTCTTTGTCCAATGGAACAAAGAACAACAATAACAAAACAGAAGTTTTCTGTCCCAGCATGCACAGCGTGTTCTCCATGTTCATTAAACTACCGTGTGGTCAGGGAAGTCAACTTTGGCAAACCAGTGACTGGGGATGGCACAAGAATGCTCTTTCTGTGAACTCGCTTCAGTTCATTGGGAGAAAACACAGCACAGCGAAGGCACGCCCACAGTTGTTGTTGCATCATCTTGTCTCACTTCCTTTTGCAGCTCTTCATCCATAACTGTGCATCACTGGTCCCTCACTCAGGAGAAGTGTGGAGCCATTTCTGACAATACTGGCCTTTGTCTGAGGCTCTGGCCAAAACTTCAGGGGTGTAAACTGATGAACTAAAAAGGGATTTGGAGATTACCTATGGGTTTAAATAGCAAGGTCATGCCTGATACCAAATAACTGAAAATTTATTCTATAAAATATCAAGGCAGTGATAGGCCTTTAACACTAATTTTCTCTTTCACTCACCTCTCTTTCTAAATCTTCTCAAGATGTCTCCTAGGGAGAAGGTAATGCAGAAACAGGAACATACTTAACTCACAGGTTCAGGCTCCACATGTATTCTTTTTTAAAATGTTGAGTTTACCTCACCTTTTAGTTCTTATTGAATGCTTTTGATTTAACCTCCAGGCCAGGAAACCATCACTTCCAAGGGAATAAGACCCTGGGTATGATTCTAAGGAATGTGTTTTAAATGCCCCAAATTGTAACCACAGAAAAGTTTTCATTGCACCATTGCACTTCGAAGGGGATTTTGACGCATCCAGTACTGGGTGTATTGCAAAGAAAACAGAAACTGTTGTCTCTCCAGTTCTCCCATGAGCACATGGATTGTCCTGTATCTTGACCAATCGTCCAAGTTATTTCTTGCTTCCTGAAATCCTTGCCCTCCTTTTCGGCATACCAGTTCTAGAATACTAACCTCCATCTCTCTCACCAGTCTTACTTCCCCGTCTTCCACCCCTGTTCACCTGGCCAGCTAGTCCCCGTGCTAAATTGTCATTTTAATCTCTTCTCCAGGCAGCAAAACTGGGTTTATTCTTAGATAGGCCAGTCAGGTACCCAATAGAATTGAGTGGGAATGTGTTTGGTGTCAATCTCAGCCTATTAATAGTGATGTTATTGGCTAGACATGCCTGGGGTACTCACTTGGGTTCACAGAAAGCCCCCACAGACACTGCTTTTCTTTTGATGGAACCTCTGTTGTAGCTGGACTGTTCCTTGTGGTTCTTGTTATGATTGCGAGACACTCTCAGTAATAGTAGTAGGAAATTTTGAAAGGACAGGATTATTACTCATAGCTCCTGGACAGTACATGGCACACCTGGGGCCACACAGAGAGCTTGTGGGGCTGAGTGAAGAGAGAGAGAGAGAGAGAGAGAGAGAGAGAGAGAGAGAGAGAGAGAGAGGGAGAGAGCATGAGCATGGGCTTGTGCTTTTATTGGGGTCAGGAGTGGGGTGACTAAGGGTTTGCAGGTTTATTTTTTATTGGTGATTAAAACATAAGAGTGGAAATTAAAATGTGAGAAGGGAAAATAAGTGGTCAAAAGGACAGTTGTCTGAATCAACCAGAGATTTCTAAAACAAAGGAAACGTCAAGGCTGAGGCGCGGCGGGCTCTTTATCTAGTTGCACAGCTGGCAACGTGCTTGTTGGGAATGGCTGTCTTTGAAGTGGATGTCTTGGCAATTAAAGCTTAATGTCAGGCACTTGCATTATATAAACAAGCAACCGCACCCCCCCCCCCCCAAACTGTCAGGGGCTCCAACTGCAGGATGAATATCAGTAGTGTGACAGGTGAAGGAATGCCACAGGAGAGACCCCATTTGGCCATGAAGTTTCTTCTCAGGCTCTGAGCAATGGGGCAAATTGTGAGCAGGTGTATGTTTGACTTCTAGATGTCAAGGTCATTCTTTCAAAGTCTTTATGCACTCACTGGTCTGCCCTAGGGTTTCTGGGTTTTCCTTTTTTTTTTTGTCCTTTAGGAGACAGGGTGTGCCCTGAGCATTTATTTTTTTACTCCAGTCTCTAAATAGAGCCTGGCTCTGCCAAGCAGGTGTTTATTGTTTGCTGATCAAATGCATAAGGAATGACAATCAGATAAATAAATAATAAAAAAATGCCGGCTTCTTTGCAAATATTTTCTTTGTAAGGACTTTTAAATTAAGCTACTAGTTTATCTTTGCATGAAATGTTGGCTTAAATACTTCAAATTTTGATGTGTTGATTGATCCCAAGTTTAAAACATGCCATTCATTCCAATAACTTTATACTCCGAACAATTTCAGATTGTCCAAAACAAAACAAAACCACCTATTGTTAAGAAAAAGGACTGTGGACTTGAAGCCGGGTTTGGTGGCTCTAGACCCTTAAGATGAATAATAACTGTGAGAAGAAACTGGTTTGGGAAGGCCGAGGGGAGAGAGGTCCTTCATTTGGTGATTATTCATACCGGAACTGCCAACTGAAAGAGCACAATGGCACACAGAATTTCTGCAGAAGGATTACTAAGAATATCAAAGATGCAGGAGTAGCCTGTGAAAATCAAGCAATCCAATCATGATCAGACCTTTTAACTTGTTGATTTTGTACTTTTGTTGAATAGAAATAAACTGTTCTCTCTGAGGGACTCGTGACTTCATTGCTAGGGATCAGTTAATTATAACGTGCTATCTGAGCACAGGGAATTTGAAAATGTTAATGTCCTCTTTCTGTAAATAAAGTATTTTTCTTCCCTTCTCCTTTCAGATGGAAGGAGAATCAATTGTGTTTTGCTAAAATGAAATCTGTTCCATGTTTGATTGTTTGGGCATTAGGTATCTGCTGTGCAGTGTTCACATGGGTCATCCTTTTGGAGGCTGAAGAGCAGACGTTACCTGAGTCAATGGTTCAGAACCCGGAAGGCCAGCCTTAGACAGGTGGGTGGGAGAGAATGCGCCTCTCCCAGGTCTTTCTGCTTTGACCTGTGATACTGTACCGATGAATTGGTATTAGTATTGAAGCATGTTGTAAATCATTTGCCCTTCGAGTATTTTTTATCCCCTCATCTGCAAGAATGCCTCCACACTTTTAAGGCCATCTGTGAGAATTATTTTAGGCAAAAGAGAAATGATTTGGGTACCAAAAAAGGACTAAGCAAATATGTTGTATAAGCCCTGGGTGCTCAGGTCACACTAATTTTCCTAGAATCTTAGAATAATCAGATAAAAGACTGTGACACATTACATTCAAGACTCAGCTGTCCCCCATGAAGGATGTGGACCGGGGCTTTGGAAACTGAAAAGGTCTGTGTTGACTTTTGGAAAGAGCCATTAGCTTCTCGGTGGCTTCACTCATTTGGACCTTGCCTTCAGATTGGTCATCTCTGGCAGGTGGAGGTTTCAGATGTTACTAGTTGTCTTGTTCGGTGAAGAGGGTTGGTGCATTGGCTTGTGTGACTCTGAGACTAGGACCCGTGAGGAAAAGCTAAGAGGTGGCATGGAGAAAGACTTGATGCTCTGCAGTGCTCAGCAGCGGCACGCCGTCTTCAGGAGGACCGGTACCCCTGGCTGCTGGCTGAGTGGAAATCTGGGCATTGTTTCTCAAAATGACTATTCCAATGAGAAATAAATACATTTTGTACCCGACGCGAACAACACGAAATGATATTTACCCTTACTACACACGGGGCGCTCTCATGTCTACTTCATTAAAACAAGGAAGTGCTGGTGTATGACCCCGTGGTGGGCGGTCAGCAGTAGTTTGAAAAACACGGGATTAGAGCCTGGTCACTCCAGGGTCAGTATCACCTGGGAACTTGTTAGAAATGTGGGCCTTAGTGGCTCTTCCCCACATCTACTCTGACAGAATCCTCATCTAAGGTGAGGGTGTACAATTTAATTTATAGTTAAAGAGCAATCCAAGGTAACCAGTGACTCACTCCCGTTTGCATTCTTGTATGTGGGAGCAAAGAGGGTGGAGACAGCAGGTACTTAGTACTTGCAGCTGAGGGCCTGGGGAAGCAGTGCTGAGTCAGGCATGGTTACGGTAGCTCCCAACTGTGCTACAACGGAGCAAAGGCTCTGACATCAGGCCCAGCTGTGTTTGAGGGACCCCTGGGTGGTAGGGGAAAGATGGCCTTTGTCACATGGCAGCTGGCCAGGGACTGAACCCTAAGCCCATCTCTTAAATCAGGCGATCTATTATTTCCCTTTTGTTATCCCCAGTCTTTAGCAAAGTTTGCCTAAGTATCCTAGCTTTATCCCAACTGTACCAGGGGGAATCAGGGACAAAGTCTGGAGTTGACAGTGGCTGTAACATTTAAAGGGAGAAGGGATCAGTTTCATTACACCAGTGGGACCTCCTGAGAGGTGAGGATGAGGTGGGTCACAGGGAACAATGAATGGGGTCCTGACCCGTCAAAGACATTGTCCCCTGCAACTTCAAAGACTTGGTATTCGTGCTGAGAAAGCTGGCAGCCCCTCTACTGATGTTCCTCAGCTTTGTGTCCCACTGAAGCTTTTAAACTCTGTCACTGGGTATTTAGTCTCAGAATTTCTGCAAAGACCATCAATTTGTAGCAAGGTGCTCTTCGGTTCAGAGATGTGCAGTCTATGTCTAGCTTTTGAGCCTTCTAGAATGACCATGTTTTAAAAAGTTACCTACATAGAAATGAAATGGACATACAAAATAGTCAGAAGCTCTGATAGTGTCCCCTGGCCCACGGACACACCCATTGGTGGAGCCAATCTGGCCACTGTGCAGTGTTATCATTACTATTAACCTTGGTGAGACTGTGTAATGGTTATAAATGGAGTAACTGTTGAAATGTGAGGCCTGCATTGGGCTTGTGGCCCCAGTCAATGCCATCGTAGGCCACTGCCACCAAGCACCAGGGAAAGTGACAGGACACCTGGTTGGAGATGCCTGTGGGTTTACAGGGTGACCAACAAGTCTGGCTTCCCAAATGGCCAATCCAATCTTGTGATACTTGATCAGAAACAAAGCATCCTTCAAAGCCATCGCTTTGAGGGCGAAATTTCGCCCCTTCCACGGAGGAACTCGTTTTGATCCTCCCACTGTCAGACCTGTGCTGTCTAAACGTCAACGTGACAAACACGCATTAACTCAGAGGAAAGAATTTCGGACATCATCTGGCAGATTTAGGTTTCCAAACCTGACAGTTTTGGTTTGTTCTGATTTTTGGAGCTGGTAGATTTTGCGGCCCCACTGTATCATTCATGTAATGAAACCTCTTCAATTTGTGCCTTTCTTTGCATCACAAGCATCAGATAAGAAAATGAATACGTTCTTCTCCATGCTTACTCCCTTCCGGAATCTCACACTTTTGAAACAGGGGAATTAATGTTTTCATACAGCGGTGAGGATTTTAAAAAAAAAACCTATCTTTTAACACATGGTTCATTCCTGGCAAAACCCTGCCTAAGAGAGGGCACGATGGTAGCCAGGTATTTAAAATTATGCAGAAGCACCACTTCCAGCTCCTCTTAGCAGTGCCGATACTTCTCAGAGCAAACCTGCTCTTATGACACTTCAGTTATAAACTCAGACAACTCTGCTGAACATAGACGTGCATGATTCTAGTCTTGGGGAAAGAAGACCAACTATGCTTTGGGAGAAAATAATTTTCTATAAAGTAAAAAAAAATGTTTTAATGTTTGTGTCTTGTAATAAAACTGTTACCATGTTTCTAAACACTCTATCAAGCCTTTTGACGACAGGGCCACCGCTGACCCACTGGGGACGCAATAAATAGGCACGGACACACTGAGTAGGAAATATACATCTTGATTTTATAACCGTGTGTGCTTTATTTTTTACACAAATGGAATGGAAGTGTTGAATATTTACACTTAACAGGAGTGTAAGCTGTGCAGTGTCTCCGTAAACTCCAGCCCAGGCAGGAGCGTTTCCCTCTCCCTCCCTTCCTACGCGACAGCTCCATGGAGGAACGCCCTGTCGGAGAGAAGCACAGAGCTGTCGTAGTGACAGGCTCTAGCGGGTACGGCCTGGTGCACTCAGAAGGTGAGACACAGGCAACGCAAATTCAAAAAGGAGGGAAGAAAAAATTTGCCATCCCATTGGGAGTCCACCGTGCCATTTGGTTGTCTGTCCTCATGCACTGCTAGGGAGATGCAGAATTCTACCTTTTAGATGATCGTTGTCTAAATCATCCACTTATCTTAGCTTGTCCTCAGCTGCTATCAGAAACTGCACAGCTGTACAAGGTATGATTTCCAAAGCACAGATTTCAGTGAGGAAGGATATTTACAGACTGGAGAGTGTGTGTGGGTTTCCATCCACATTCATTCACAAATGGCGTACGTGTGTGTATACATGATATACATACCACATATACCATACATACACAGAAGTAAAATGTATAGCCACAGAAGAATTCTCTAGGGAGTCCTCCAGCAAATCCGTTATCACAGGAGGTACTCCACATGCTTGAAGGGAAATGTTCCCTTTTTGTCCCCTAGGAGTGACAAATTACTATGATAAACTTAGGAACTAGCCTGAGTCCTTGACATAAATATTTTTTTGTAGGAATTTATTAGGCAGGACCAAGATGGGGGAAAAAGAGATGTTACTTCACCAGCAAGTCCATTCGATCTCACCAGAGCAATCACCAGCTGAAAAGCAGAGGGGGCTTCACATAAAAATGAGAAAAAGAAAGCTTATGAATGGGGAAATAAAAATGTCTCTCTCCAGATCAAGGCGATGATAAGGCTTCCATGAGAAGGAAGAGGTTCGCGGTCAGACTAATTGCTGGGGCCGGAGTCTGCCTTTATGAAAGGACGTGGCCTGGGAGCCGCGGGTGGCGCTGGGAGTGGGCTCGCTTCGGACTGGCCTTCAGGCCGAGGCACCAGGGCCCGGCGGGGCCCGGGGCGCGCTGCCCGGGCAGCAGCGGTGCAGGCCGGCTCGGCGAGGCGGCCCCAGCTCGCGACCTCACGCTCAGCTTTGCTTTCTGGGCCGCGTGGGTGACACGGTGACCCAAAGTGTTTGTAGCATCAGTGCAGCCTAGGGACTTGCTGTCTGAATCGGCCGTGAGCCCTCGCAGGACCGAGGAGTGTACACGCGGGGCGCGGGAGACGGTCAGAGATGCGAGGGAAAGGAAGAGCGGGCGAGAGGCGGAGGAAGAGAAAAGCCGGGGTGAGAACGAAGGAGGGAGAGATGGGGGCCGGGGCGTGAGAGGGAGGCGGGAGATGGATCACGGGAGCAACTCAACGGCTCAGAGAGGACCGGAAGGAAGGATAAAGGGAGAGGTCCCCCCAAGACTGATGGAATGAGATAGACTGAGGGGGAGAGCAGAAGAAAAGAGTGAGAAGGAGCCAGAGGTGAGAGCCAGAGGAGGGGAGAGGGTTTGTCCCCCGCCCCGAGGCCTGGAGGGCTGGCCGTAGGATGAAGACAGCTCAGGGCACCTGAGTGGGCTTCCTAGAGGTGGGCTCACTCAGCAGGTAGAACCGGCCCAACAACGTGGGGCTGGGAGAAAAGGCCTGCACAGAAAGGGCCGACACGTCCTCTGGGGAGGAGAGAGAAAAACCAAACAGAACCAAACCAAACCAAAAATCCAAGAAAAAAAAACCAAATCAAAACAAAACAGAACAAAAAAAAACAAATGCCCTGCAATTAGCTGACAAATGGGATTTTGATTTTAGTAAAGCTGAGACCCCCGTGGTGCTACACATTGTACCAGAGCATGAAAAATAGCACCAGTGACACGATCTGGCACTTTTCGGAAAAGGGCTCAGCGTGTGAAGTGACGTTGCGCTCCCAGCAAGCCTTCTGATTGGAGAGAGCTCCGGACAAAGTTTGCAGTGTTAGCACCAGTCTGGCCCCAGGCTCCCAGTGCATTTGCACCAGATGTAATCTGGGTCACTTTCACACCAGGTCCGTGCCAGTCGTCAGCTTTGCTGCAAAATACACCGGTTCGTTGGAGCCGTAGAGACTTCAACATTGGGAAGCGCAAGACAACACAACGAATGGAGGTGGAAATTCTATAGGAAAAGACCCTCTCACCAATTTGCTTGGTGATTCTTCAAGCAAATATATATGTATATATATTTATATAAATCTACATAAAAAAATCAGTGCAAATGCCAATTTGAATCTGAAAGCATCTACACTAGGAAAATAAATAACTATATTACTACAAAACCAAGGGTTGGTGGTTCGATTTGATAGTACGCAGCCACAGCAATACTTAATATTAAATGGAAAGCACATCACACGACCTGCGAAAATATCTACTCATTAATGACAGTCCTTTAAATAAACGGTTGCATGCTCAGTTGAGAAACCAAAGAAGTTATCATGGTGGCCTAAAAATAGAGCTGGGATCAAGAATGGCATTCTGGTGGCAGAAAACTTCTGGGAGCAATACTGATGAAAGTAGATCTGGGCCTGAAACTGGCTCATGGCCGACATGGGCCCATCTTTAACATTTTGAGCAATCTAAGGAAATCTCTAGAAATTTAACTTTCATCAGAAGGCAGATATGCTGCCAGCCTTTCGATTGGCAAAGGTGGCCTCAAGACTATAGGTAGGTGCATGATTTTGCAATTTTTTGTGTTTGTTTCGGTGACTGCAGCTGGGTGGACAGTGGTGTTTAGTGTTAAGATGAACAACGCTTGTTTTTGGAAAGAGACCCTCATTCCGAGCTCTGATGTTCATGCTGTGAAGAAGCCCCATCACTGCCGATGGCTGTCTCTTGCTCTACCATCCCAGCCTCCATGCTGGTTGCTGCACAGTGTGGCAGAGTCCCTGCCAGGTCCGGATGTGCCCCAGAAATAAGGCGATGGGGCTTAGTCTGGGCATGCACAGAACCCAGAATTGTGTGGTTATTGAGAGCACTGCCAAGTCTCTCTCTCTCTAAACACCGTGGGCACAAGCAATGCTGATGTCACCTCTGTATCAGCTCTACATCAGCCTATATCAGCTCTGAAGCAAGATATAAGCTTCAAGAGGTTTCTTTTTATTAATCACCATTATTATAATTGCTAAAAAATAAACTTGGTCCAGGTGCAGCCCCCAAGAAAGGCAGTTCAATTGGTTGAGCTCAAAGTCATTAACTGTCTTTCCTTGTGGTTCTATCTCTTTGCCCTGTACACGGATTCAAAAGTCTGCACCTCTCACCCCCCAACCAGACACTTCTTTCTTTCTTCCTCAAATAAATAGTGCATCTTGGGACAGATCTCTCCATGGCTCTAGTGTAGACCATCTCCGGCTGTTATACAACCTCAGCTACTTGTGAAAAAGGCAAAAAAAAAAAAAAAAAAAAAAAAAGGCCTGATTATTCCTGGTTGGCCAAAATACTAAATGATCATTTAAGGATTGTACAGAAATAACTAGAAACAAAGTTATTCAACTATTTGCACGGCAGGCCCAGGCTGTTTAACAAGAGAAAAGCAAACACTTCTCTTTAGTTCTTCATTTGCACGAGTTTGTCTCTGAAAGCCATCAGCGCAAAAGTGCATTAACCAAAGGTCTTCCAAAAATATCCATAAGGGCAACTCATTAAGGGATGTGCTCCATGAGAGTGTATCACCCACAGGGAAGGAAGGTCATGGGAGGTAAGTGGGGGAGAAGCATGTCAGACTTTGGAAGGGATTCAGATGCTCTGAATGGATCATTGGCAACAGAAGGGAGAGTGCATCTTCCAGTTCTTGAATTTGATCGTTTGCGGACAGTGCATACATTTAGTCTTTCAATTAATTCATCTTTACAAAATATTTCACAAAACTTTTTTAACCTATAGAAATTTGTTTCTATACATTTAACATATTTTTATTGTATAAATTATTCTCATCTTTAATGCCTTCTTTCAGTTTATAAATGGCAAAATAGACACTAAACAGTCGTAAAGCTAACCCCAGGTGGAATTCCCACGTCTCAGGAGGGCCAGTCCTCCACACACTTGCGAATGTTGCGAAATGCTCCTCTTCGCAGATGCCAGTCAAAGAAACCATGCGCCCAGCCTTCCCGGACATCACGCCGTCTCCAAAGGGACTCCTTTCTTTTTTCCTTCCTTCTTTCCTTCTTTTGCTTGTTAAGGAATCAAAGGATGTGCATAGTTATAAAATTCGAAGTGGACCAATTACAGATGTGGATAATGGGAAGGTTGGTAAAGTTCAAGTGCGGCAACGTTTCTTTAAAGCAAAAAACACAGAGAGCTCAGCCACTAAATCAGCTCTGGACATCTGCTGGGGTGAGGAGGCTGCCCATCTCCTGGGCACAGAGCCCCTCAGGGGTTCATCCCTACACCTGGCCCCTTGAGCAAACCAAAGCCTTCCTGCGCACTGCAATGTCTTTTCTGTCCCACCCTATGGCCCCTCCGTTTCCTTCATGGCTTCACAGAGTTTGTGTTGTACATTCATAAGAATTCACATTGACTGCAAAAACATAAATGCAACAAAAACATAAAAGCCTCCAAGTAGTATATTATATATATTTTGTTCTTCTAAATGCTCTTCTGTCGTTGTCAGAGGTGCAGTAGCTAATTTATAACTTTTCCTTTGAGGGAATCCAGATGAAAGGCCCAGATTGCTCTTCAATCACAAGCTTGCATTGGTTATATATATCTTCTAAGGTGTCTCCTTGGACAATAGCTAGGACAGAAGCAAACACACCCAGAGTTAGGAATTGTTCCTGGGTGGTGAAGAACAACCATCCATCACACAGCAGGAGCTCAAATTGGTGACAAACTCATTAGGAAGCTTAACATTACAGTTCATTAGCAAGAAAATTCAGAAAGCTTCATTAGGAATAAAAGGCAAGGTCACATCTATGATTTAATTGAAAAAAATGCTTTCAAGGCATGTTCTCCATCTGTAATAAATGATACTTTCTGCATGTCTGTGTGTAGTTCTGGACAATGACTCATTCATCTATTTACATTTTGTGTATGTCTCCTCTGGGCCAGGCACCGAGCTAAGCATCAATCAATTTTCATATTGAAAGCACCCCATTTGTCAAAGAAAACTGGCCTTATACTAGCTGTGCTATCCTTACGTTGTCAGGGACAAAACTTTAGGTATTTTAGACACAAAGGAAATAACAAAGGTTTTGGAAGAAACTCTAGTTAACCACCTCAAAGCTCAAACCCTTTAATAGGAAACCTCATCCATTCTCCAATTAATGTGGTAAAATGAAATTTTACCTTACAGAGCTGCTCATATTGACAATACCTATGGCAACGACTGATAAGAAACACAAATAGGAGGTGAGTTCACGAATTTAATTGTCAACCTTGTACATAAAAAGAGAGAACCCAGACTCTCCAGGACAAGAAAATCTTCCTTTATTCCCCAAACTTTATGTTTCCATGGAAAATAAAAAGGAAACTAAAAGTTTTGCATTGAGGTTGGCAGGAAATTAATCAAAACCCAGGGAAGTGTTTCAAGCCCCCTGATCAGGTGCTGCTCATGGGGAGACAGACATCCAGGTCACTCGGGCAGAGAATGGAGGACCTGAGACTGCTTCTCAAGAGAAACCGTTTTGGATACTGCACATTTTGAGCTCTAAAAGTTTCTTTTTCAAGTTATTTTTATGCTCTTAGGGTGGTAGCTTAATGACGTATTGAAGCCTAAAACCTTAACAGCAGGAGCTAGCTCAGCAGCACCCGCAGTCCTGGTTTTGCAGAGGGCCACTGGGAACCCGGAAGGTGGAGTTCAGATTACGGAGAACCCCAACTCTGGATCCAGTGAAGTTATGGATTCTCAGCAGCAAGGTTCTAGGGCCCAGATATGCCAAGGCTCACACGTATGCCAAACGTCAGACAACTTATCTCCTTTCTCACAGTTCAAGGGTCAATGAGCTTACCTGTAAAATATTCTCCAAATTCTTGTTCTAGCTTAATTGCACGATCATAGGTTTTCTTGGCCTGTTCCTCTGTTAGGCGCTTGTTCATCTCCCTGGGGAAAATGAGGGTTCGGTGTCAGAGCACACAGGGAATATACCAAATCCTGAAGAATTTCAAATGTGTGGCAGAAAGGAAGCCTGCAGGGCGCTCAGTGTCGTCATAGCAGCTTCCTGGTCTTTGTTCTGGATCCCTCTTTGCTGGAATAAATTCAGCAACAAGGACCCACTCCCAGAGAGCTCCCTCTCTCAGAGGGCAGTGTCTTGGTCCCACATTGGATTGAAGCAGAATCTGTCTCCTTAGGATGCCTGGTCACTGGCCCCTGTTCTGTCCTCTGGAGTCCCACAGATTAGGGCTAGCCCTCCTTCCTGCATGACAGGCACCAGGTTCTTTAAATCAAGTGCTCACACATCCCTAGAGGTTTCCACTCATTCAGAATAAATCGTCCCATTTCCTTCATCTGTTCTCTCCTTGGACATGGTTTCCAAATTCTAACCTTCCTGGCCACGCTTCCTTGGACTTTGGTCTATCTCGAACTCTCTTAAATGTGGCAAACAAAATTGAACAGAATCTTCCAGGGGTGGTTGAAGGAAGAAGAGGTGAGGGAAGAGAAGGTACATTACGGCATTTTGGACCTCATTACATCTGCGAGAACACAACTTGACTATTCTCAGGTCCTGACCTCGCAGAGGCTTTGATTTCTCAGCTCCCCTAACCTCCCCAAGGGCTACTGTTTATCTTCAATGCAGCAGGAAACATGTGGACTGGAGAAACACACAAAGCGCTTTCAGAGAGTGACAGAAGAGGTGACAGGCCTCTTAGGCGTGTGTATCATTCAGGCTGAGCATGCATCTGTTGCAAGGCGTGTCTGTAGCAACCAGAGCCCTGAACTTCCTCTGCTTTTGTAACTAGGTGGGATCTCAAGGAGCTAAAGGCTAGAATTAAAATGAACGCAGAGAATATAACAATCAAACACGCTGGGACCAAAATATCTTCAGATAGACTCTAAGGAAGTAATATCAAACAGTGAGCCAGGATAGAGGAGCTAGGTAAGAATCTCTGATGCTCCATTTTGTTTATTTTTGTTCTGCTAGGAGAATGAGCTATAAAGAAATGATGCCTGGGCTCTTGGTCCCTTTCTCTCCATCAGTCTGTCAACTACTGGTGTATCCCTAAATGTATGCAAGTGATCTTTAATCATTGGAAGTTTATTTAAATCCAACCTAGTCTCAAGGACAAACTGAGGTGGGATGGAAATAACTAGGCTGAGCAGACCTACCATTTTGAATGGGACAGAATACAACAGTCCTGTCCCATTTCAAACGGTACCTATGGTCAGCCTACTGACACCTTGAATTTAGCCCAGTGATACTAGGCTGACCGTATGTACGTACCCCTTGAAATGGGACAGTACCGTTGTTTTCTGTCCTGTTTAAAATGAAATGCCTGCTCAGCCTAGGAATAACCTAATCTACTGATTTCTCATTGGTGGCTGCTTTATCCTCTCGTGTCCTCTGCTATTAAAATTTCTTTTTGCCTACCAAATTGCACTTATTAAATAAAAATGATTTTATTTTCCCATTTTTTCTTAATGACTCTTTATTAATCAAAGCCTGATAATCATGGCCTCTGATCATCATTAGAATAACAGTGTGACTGCTCTGGGCTCACAGAAGGCCAGCCGAGAGCAAAGACATTTCAGTTGGTCCACTGGGATGCATCACAGGAGCATGTGGAATTAGGAAAGCATTCGTGCCTGGGCTTGCCATGTAGGAAGCCAGAGATCTGGGCCTGCAATACCTGGTCTTTTTTCAGAGGAAGTACAATTCACACCTTTTTGCCCAAATTTGTAAGGGAAAAATAAGGATGCACATTATATATGGGTAGTACTAATTTCATATCTATATAAATGTTCTTAATTTTTTATGTGTGCTTATGAGTTAAAAGTGTTACATAAATTTTCTTGTACCATATGTTAAAAATAAATGCTAAAATTCATTTATAATGCAAAACATAAGTACCTAAATATAAACAAATAAAAATTTAAATTAAAAAATTAAAATAAAAGATTTTTTTCCCTGAAAGTTTGGGGTGCACATTATACATGGGAGCATGTTATACATGGCAAAATACAATAACTGAGGCTAGAAGTAGTAAAGAGACTTGCCAACTGTAGATTATTTAATAAAGAATAAATCTGATGATGTAAGAAGTCAAAATCATTTTTAACCAATTTTTAGTTAAACAGACTTTTCATTATACCAAGACTTTCTTTCAAAAGAGAATTATTTGGAAAAAATATAAAAATACTGAAGTTAGACATTATTATGATTCTGTCCATGATGGCAGCAATATAAAGAAGTAGAAATCTCCTGAGCTCTTACTGGTGAAAGAAAGTCATCTTGTCCTGTGAGATGGTATCTGTAATTCTCTTCCCAAATAGCACGAGCCCTAGAAGCTGCGAGGGGCTGTCGGTCTCGGGTGCAGAAGGTGCTGGGCTAAACCAAGGCATTCATGTCACAGAAACATGGCATGTTGTTCCAGAGGCCAAGCAATCACATAGGTTGGGATTTTCTTTGTTCTTTAATTTTCCTGGTCCATGTGGGTCTGTCTTTCAATTCCCTTTGCATTTATTGTAGCAAAGACTAAATTTAGGCTTTTAATACTCTAGTGCATAAATGTTTTGCCTTTTTGCCTAATCTGTGAGTTCTTTGAGGGCAAAGACCATGGCTCGTTCATTAGCATGTGGGATGGAGCCTGACTCAACACTTATTTGTTGAATGAATAAGTGAATGAATGAATGAATGACCAGCTAGACAAATAAATATAATTGTGCTATGGCTGAATACAGAAGTGAACACAGGCTCTTGTGGGAGCAAGAGCAGATTGGGGGTGGAAAGGTGAAGGGACACGGGAAAACTTCTCATTGCCACAGGGTGGGGCACACAAGTCGCGAGGCGACACAGTATAAAAAGAACACCGCCTTCACACACATCTTGATTTTACACTTCTCTGACGAGTCAGCCATGTGTGTGAAATAGGCTCTGAGGTTTGATGTGGATGGTGCACTTGAGAAAACGTGTGTGATGATGTATCAATGCGTCCGTGTGACAGCTGCCATGCTCCTTTCCAGCTGACCTAGCACTGACTCCTCCCTGGGGGGTGGGTCGTTCCTGCCAGCTTTGCTCCTGCAGTAAAACCCTTGGAGGAGCCTGAACGGGAAAGTAAGCCCCCAGCATGTACGAACAAGAGCACCTCTGTTTGCACGTCACCATTACTGCACTCGAGACCTGTGACGACGGCTGCAGCAAATTCTGCCTGACTCGCTGTCCTAGAGGAATCCAGCCTTCACCATGTTTAAGTTTCCTTGGAGTTAAGTGGCTGTGACAATGCCCTAAGGCCAAACTAAATAAGTCATCTCACAGTCGTGGAAGGAAGTAGACCTTCTCCTACTGAACACCAGATGGGAATGTCTCCCAGTATCACCCTGAGCCAAATGGAAAACCACTGTCTCTCCCTCAGGCCGCACTTCCCTGGAAGCCGTTTATTTCACGCAGGTTGATGACATGAAAACTTCCTTTTCTGTTTAATGAAGCACACCTTTAAGATGCTCTTCCCAGGATGCAAAGGCCTTTTTTTAAATTTTTATTCTTCTTATTAAGGTTAGCATTCATAATAATATTTATGAGGCTCTTCACAGATTATAAATTACTTGTACATAATGAAATTTCTGGTTGCTTAATTCACTTTGTGCAATAGCCCATACAATATCTTACACGAGGAGAAATTTAATACATTCTAGCAGGGAAAATACTACCAAGAACCATTATTTTATCATTACCACCTCATTTTCCATGTGCCAACAAGGGTCAGTGCTCTTTACGTTATAATTTAATTCCTAAATTCATGGGGCTGAATTGTCAGTGATTCCCTGGTTTTATTTTCTCACCCTAGTAAGAAATTTTGCCCATCTTTTATTTATGAGAAAATACTCTGCTTTTAAGACACAGCTCTGGCAGTTTCCCTGGAGATCAACGGTGCATTTAATGTTATTCTCTCGGGCTATAATCCCAGCTGCTGCAGCTCCCTTTGCTTCCTCACCCCGAGAGAAGACATGGGACAGTCAGCCATTTTCCTCTGCAAGTAACTGCGCTCGCCTCTCGGACTCAGTAATTTCATTTTCTTTGGTCTTTCCATAAACACTGTTCTCTATAATAGCACTTTGTGGCATAGTTCTGTACCCAGTCAAGTACTCTAAGGTCTTGAGGCCCAATGAAGGCATATTAGAAGAAAGCTCTTGCAATAGACACATGGGTATTAATTCTTGTCATCTCTTGGAAAAGGCATGATTTGTGTGTTTTATCATAATAAAGTAGTTTTATTCCATCTTTAATCAAATAACTCGAAATCTTTCATAGTAATAGTAGTTATGATTTAGGGAGTGCTTCCTATATTCCAAAGACCGTGTGAAGAGCTTTACATTCATGATTCTGTTTAACTTTTACACCAGCTCTGTGAGGTACATACATATTATTAATGTGTTTAGCTTAGACGTGAGGAACTAAATCTTACAGAGGTCAAGTGACATGCCCAAGAGCACAGAACTCATCAGTGGCAAAGAAAAGAACCAAACCTAGCTCGACTAATTTTTAAGTTTTTGCTCTTAGCCTCTTTGCTCTGCTTCTTCATGGCTCCTGCAGCCTTACTTCTGTACGAGAATTGTCTATCTATCAACACTTTCTATCAAATTGCTGCAGAATATATGTGACTTTATAGTCAGATTACGAATATCTGCCCAGTTTGTTTACTGATTTTTCAAGGAAGATATTTTACAAGTCCCTGGAAAAATAAAAACAATAAAAACTTCTGAGTCATGCATTTCCTTATTTATAAATGTGCACAGGCATGGAGCTGTTGGTTAAGGTTATCGATGTTTTAGTGCCAAGCCACTAAGAACACTCCCTATTAAGGATAGTGGTCTATCTACATGAGGTTTTAATTAAGGAATGTAAGAACTGTATGATAGAACAAAGTGAAATGCCAATGAAAAGAGTCTAAAATATTGTCTGCTCCTATAAAAACCCCCACATTTAAAAAGATTTACAAGTGGAACTGCTCTCAGAAGCAAGAGACAATTCAAAGATGATGCTACTTATCTTTGGGAAAACAAAACCAACCAACCAAACTAAACCAACTCTACCTACCTTCAAAAGAACAAAACAAACAAAACAATAATCACACACACACACACACACACAAAACAATTTGTGAAGTGAAAGTAAGTCAAGAGACATTAGTGAAGACATTTTTAAGGAATTACTGACATTATTATCTCTAGTGGCTCGAAATCTTTAGTTATAGCTTTTAAAAAGAGAATGCTTCAAAAGTTGGCAGTGGATTTCACATTTGTAAGCATTGATGGAAGAGAACTATTCATAACGTGTTGTGTCACGTGGAACAGGAGGCCAGATGAAGGCCTTCGGTGGCCTCCACTTACATCAGAGGTTCCAGAGACTTGGGCTTAATGAAGATGGCAATGGGATAGAGCTGGGCAACTTGTAACCGCTTGATAGCATTTCCTGATACGTCAAGTATACAGTGTTTGCCCTGGTAAAAAGAGAGGAAAAATATGGAGTTAATCCAGAAAAAAATGATCATAATCCAATGCTCCCTAAGAATATTGTAAATGAGCTTTAGGAGAATATAAAGGATAATGGAGTTCTAAGGTTTGACAAAGGATCAGTGCAAAGCATAAATAAAAGTTGATGTACAGGTCATCACGGAATGCTTGCTGTGACACGTATTTATTACCCCCTTACTAAGTGCCTGCCACCGGAGAGACATTTCACATGTGCTTTCTCAGTTAACTTCGTTTCCCTAAATAAATATTGTACCCGATGCTCTGCACAAAGACATGTATGTAGACATGTGTAATGTGAGTCTATTCTCATGAAACTCATAACCCATCTCTGAAGACAATTGCCAAGAAGAAATTCTCAAATCTATGAGGTAGCTATTACCAACCACATTTTATAGAAGATAGGACAGAGGCTTAGAAATACTAACTAACTTGCCCTAAGTCTCAGTGTTAAGAGGATTGAAACCCACGTCTTGAGCAGTGACAGGGTTGCTGGTTGGCATAAACAGGCACCTCAGTGTCTCACCCTGCCTAACGTTAACTTTGGAGCAATGGTAATCATGGGAATTTAGACTAATTCTATAAACATTTACAGAGCGCTTATATGCACCCTGCCTCCCTACGCTCAGTCCAGCAGAGGAAAGACACAAAAAGAGTTACCTTAACTATTATATCTTTAATGCTAAGAGAGAGGCTTGCACAGGGTATGTAAATTTGTTTGTTAACAAATAAAAACCCTATTACATTAGAGCACACCTCATTTAACTTGGCTTGCAGTGCAATGAGTGCTCAGAACAAGAAGTTACTTTACTAAGTATTTCTGGAAAAGTAGATATATTTGCCACACATCATATTCTACTCCCTGGACAGAAATGGCCTCTTACCCTGATGCCGGAAGAATTTTACACAAGAAGAAAAAAAGCATATTATGTGAGTAGGAACAGTCTTAAAACACTAATGGGGATAAAATCTCATCCATAATATCCAACTGAAAGGAAGAGTCTATGAATACTTGGGTTCTTAAAGCAGAAACACACTAAAGACGGTTCAAGCCTTTATCATTTAAGTAGGTATTAAATTCCAGATTTGGTATCTATGAATCGTAGCAGATGCGAAAATCTCTAATGCATGCTGCTGTTGGATTATGCACCAGCCAGAACATTTAAGTTAACAAAAGTTGTTTCTACATACTCAAAAAGAATAGATGCAAGTATCCAGCAAACTGATTACAAACATGATATAGCTCAGGATTAAGCTATTACTGAGAGAGAGAAAAATAGATGCAACTTCTTAGTGTATTCTCAGACATTAAAATTTCTTGTTTAATTTTTTTTATCAGTATATCAAAAGTGGGGAAGGTTGCATCAAATTAAATCAACCCAACAAATAGTAATTACATAAGAAATGTGATTGGCTCTTATTCTTTTCTCCCCTCCTAGGAAAGTGATCATCCGTGCACAGATTAGGATGTCTCTATAGGCAGATCTTAAAGCCACACTCCAGTGTCTTCGCCTCCTATTCTCTCTTGACCATTTTCCCCATTTTCATTCCTTTAAAATTATCAGCAGGAAAGGCAATCTTCCCCATCTATGTACCCTCCATCAGGAGGATGGATCCTAAGTTTTTAGGCAGGTGAGAATTAACTCCTTACAAAAAGAATTGTGGACCCTGAACTAAACAAACAAGAGTAAGGAAGCTTCCTTACCAAGTTCAAGGTTGTGTACTGGGGCCACACATAAGTGAGACAAGGACAAAGTGAATCTCCATAAACTTTAAACTGTTAATTGTCTTTGGGTTTACACTCCTCCCCCGTCCCCCAAGTCAGTCAGCATATTTTACTGAGATTGGAAACAAACATTAGTAAACATGCTCTAAAGTGATTCTCTGCTTAGAGGTCTTAAAAGGAATCCTTAATCAAAATTTACAATCACAAGCAGGGAAGAGTAGAGAACAAAAAGAAATGTGTCTTGCCACCCGGGACCTTTCTTCAGGGGAGGTGCAAGACGATTGGTGGACATACCCTTTCTGCTACAAATCTCACAGACTGCACGCTGGTCCCATACAAGTTGTCATTGTACTGGCCGGCTTCTATGAACTTGTGCTCTTGGATATCTTTCTCCATCTGTTCTCTGGAAATGACAAAGTGATAGTCTCTGCCATCGACCTCGTAGTCACGCTTTGGCCTTGTAGTATCTTTACAAAAAAAAAAATAAAATTAAATTAAGGTCATACATTTATACTTACAAATTTCCTCCATATTTGTTTTATTTTTTACCACACCCGCAGCTTAGATATATAAAAATACGTTATACGAAGGACCATGAATGATATAGCAACAGACACCAGTCTTCACATCCCACTGTATAAGCAACCATAAAACTAGACAAAATACGTGGAACAGCTATTTTCAGGCACCAGACAACAGGGAGTGCAGGACTATCATTCTTGTCATGAGAAACACATGAAGGGAACTACATTTACTCCAGTTCCATTTCTAAATGGAGAGTCTAGAGGTCATATAGTGACCCCAGAAGGTTACTCTAAAATTACTCTAGACACAAAGTCTACAACCAAGTCATTACTGGAAGAAGCTGATCTGTCAGTAAATTATTACCTGCCAGAACAAAAACTTAATATTTTATAAAGGAAGATAAGGAAATCCAGATTCTCAATAATTGTAGCATCACAATGTCCCCCACACAATAAAAGATATTATGGCACAAGCAAAGAAGCAAAAATATGTGTCATATAACCAGGAAAAAAATGGACATAAAGTTTACATTTATTCAGGGATTTTAAAAGATGTAAAATGAGATCATCGCAGTTAAGGTGGGAATAAATTTTAATCATGGCAAGAGGTGGCTAAACTTCTTAGTAAGAGGTGAAGGGCGAACAGTCTATCAATAAAAAGGTTAATATATGTCCAATCTTTGACTCCGATATTCTTTTTCTAGGAATCTGCTTAAAACATGATCAAAACTTACATATAATTTTATCCTGAAAGATGTTCAATTAGATTAGTTTATAAATTATAAATAATAACTATAACATATAATTACAATGATAATTATAATTCATAATAGTGAAAAGTAGAGAAAAAACCAAAAATAACCATAGAGGAAGGATGATTAATCATGACATAACAATCATTAAATATTTACATAAAATTTTAAATAATGTTAAGCAAAAAAATACACTATATATCTAATATGTACTTAATCACAGGAGAAAATATAGAACTATATAGAAAGAGTAGGTGGAAAAGTAAGAAAATGTTAACAGTGATATTATCTATGGATACTGTGTGGAATTCTGTATATTTTTTATTATCTTGTTTAATGTTCTTTTTAGCATTTTCCAAGTTTTATACAATGCATGTGCATTAATTATCATAAAATAGTGCTATTCATTAAAAAACGAGAAAGAGGAGAGTGTGCAAGGTGGAGGGGAAATGGTGCTTAAGGACTGTCTTGTTTTCTTTCTCTTCTGCAAGTGGAGGGACGAACTGGAAGTCGTGGTGAATGGACTGGGGTTTGACTTGATTGTTTCTATCCAGTTGTTCTGTGGCAGGCCCTCTTCCCAGAGCCCTTGCTGGGAACGAATGCTTCGTGAGACCTAGCGGCCATCCCGTGTCCCCTCTGCCCACGTACTGCACACACGTGCGATTCCTGCTATCCTTACGTATTCAGGGCAACGTGTGCAAGTACTGAAAGGCAACAAGACTCTTCAAAGCCTAAGCATTAGGAAAGGTAGAGTGAGAAGGAAGTATCTGTGGGGATCAGAGTTAAGAGCTCGATTATCTAATAAATTAAAATTTCCTGGTGGTTGTCTGTAAGCACAGAAGGCCTCTGTGCACTTTATGTGACACAGGGGGAAAGAGGTGGAGGTGGGCGAGTGGGAAAAGTACGGTGGAGTGGAAGGAGGTAACGCAGAGAGAACGTTATACTCAGAGGGCCCGGGAGACCCGATGACTGTCTGTAATGACAAGAATGTGGGTTAAAGTTTGTAATGGTCTAGAGGACAGATTAAGTCTTATATACCTTCTGGTCTTTATCTTCCCAATACTAGGAACCATTAAAACACACGGGAGAGGCTATTTTGTTTTTTGGATTGATACATGGCCTTAAGTCATCCTGAGATAATTTTAATGCATGGCTTTTTTTCTGATCGCTTTTATTCTGTGAGAAAAAGATGGTTCAGTGGCATTTCACTTAATCTATGGAACATACCTATTATAATCCTAGGTTATTTTAAATATTATGGCAGTTACAAAGACAGGCCTCATCCTGCCTTCCAGGAGACCACAGTCAGTGTGGAGAACATATTACACTCACTAAGTAGAAAACAATACACGGCAGGATAGACGAGAAGTGTTAGGCAGAGAAAATGAAAGGAGATGCTTGGATAATCGGTAACTGGTGGTATTTGAACCACTGGAGAGACTATCGCAGGAACAGAATTATGTTTTATCATCTGAAAAGGAGCCCAGCTTTTTTCTAGAGAAAAGAAATATGATACTTACGAGGCACACAGGAGCCAAATTTGTCAGGGAATTCAGATATCAAATCATCATTGATCCGATCCTTCATGGGGCCCAGGATAATCACTGGCCGAGTGTAGTTTACTGCAGAGAGGGAAAGAAAGATGCAGGTGAGGAGGAAGACGTGGAAATAACGGCAAACCAGTCCTGCAAGGGTGATGTTTAAGGCTAAACTGTCAAACAGGAGAACTGCTGAGGGCATTACTTTATTGGATAAATTGCCCAGAGGGCCCTGCATAGGGGGGTTGATGCTTAGCTCATTATCTTCACCATGCCTCCTTTCTAAAACTAACAGGGAAAAGCAATGGCAGTGTCTGTCAATGAAAAGCATTTGGAAGGGTTTGCTCACTCTTAGGCTTTGCCTACACAATGTCAAAACAACTACTGGATTTAGTCAATTGAGTAGGGGAAAAAAAGATTCCAAGGCAGCTGTTTGGCCACTGTTCAGACAACGACTTTAAAAAGTAATTGCTGGTAGTAGTGACAACTTATGTTTTTATAATGTTTTTTTTCAGCTCAAAATACTCTGCATACTATGCTGGAGCTTTCCCAATTTCTTTCTTTCATGGTGTTAGAAAGAAATCTAAAGTTCATTTGATACAACTCCTCATCTGATGCTTGAATTTTTTTGCAATAGCCTTCCTGTCAATAGCCATTAGGCTTTGCTAAATGCCTCCAGAAAAAGGAAATGCAGGCCTCTGGAGCAGCCCACAGATGGCTTATATCTTAGGAAGGTCTGCTAGAAAGCCCTTCTCAGTACTGTGCTGTTGTCCGTCTCCCGATTTTATCCATTGGTCCTAAAGATGGGGCTCTTCAGTGACTTGGATGTGGACCTTCCCATTAAGCACCGCTCATCTGGGAGCTGCTCCATCCTCTTGGGAGCTGTCACTGCCCATGGTCAGCAGGCAAGTTGTTTGCTTGATGATGGGGTGAAAGAGAAGGCATATGGTCTGGGACAGCTGAGCATTAAGCAGAGGTTATTTCATGCCTTCCTTCCTGTAATTATGTCACCTGCTGTGGCCTGGGAATCAGGAACCAGAGCATGCTGGGAAACTTACTTTCCTGCCTTGTGACAGGCTCATAAGAAAGAATGAAGTCTTCTTGCCCTCCTGAGAAGAGAAGAAAGGAAAATTACAGTGGACTAACAACCAGTCATTTACTACAGCTACAAGCTCTGTTCTGAAACATAGGAAACAGACACAGTTTAGGGTTAATTTTCCTTGTTCTGTCTCCTTGAACCATTCAAAAAAATCTCTTTTTCCTCACAGAACTCTAGCATTATTATAGTGTCAGGTTGCTAATGGCCATACCTCTAAGTAATGACTGGAGGCTAGCTACCTACAGTTCATCAGGACAGTGACGTCTGAGACTGCCTTCTACCCGACACAGACATGGAGCTCTGTGGCCTCTCACCAGCGTTACTACTTAAAACGGTCTAGTTAAAGGACAGGGTCTACCCCATAGTTTGCTACTTGCTGCATTATCAGAATTTCTGGATCTTTTATTTTATCTTCTATTTCATTTCCTAGAGAAGCACTTTGCTGAACAGCAAGTGTCTGCTTTCTTCATTTGATAATACAAAAAACTTCATCAGTTCATAGCCTCGATTAACTTTGTTAGTTCTGTAGCTCTTTGTTTATTCATTGCCTTTTGGTTTACTTTCTAACTTATGAAAGGCACTGATTTTTGTTCAGAACAGTAAGACTGGCAGATGGCAGTGGCAACGTTTCTCATATCAAGGTCCACCCCAATTCTAAAGACCTTGTGACATGCAGGTACTAGGTAAGGAAAGGAAGATCTGGTGACTGTATTATATAATAGCTGTGAATTCAGCGCTTTAAATTAATTTTCACTCTCATGTTCAAGAATGTAAAGCCCTGAGAACAATGGAAAGGACACGAAGAGGAAAGGACTGAAACAAGTCACAGCAATGAATGAAGGGAAGATAATTCCCGTGCATGTGTGGCACTTTCCAGGCCATACAAGGCTTTTACATCCACTGGTGTCTATTTTTCCCAGGTATTTCTTTTGAGGTCGGTGCTCTGATGACAACCCATTTTACAGACGAAGAAGCTGAGGCTCACAGATATTAATGGGGCCTGTTTCCTCCTTGTTGAGTATATGGTATGGCCTCAAAAAGGTAGGAGATGAAGAATTCCCCGGGGGCTGGGCTGTCGGAGCAGACCTTACAGATGAACCGAGAGTGGGTGGCCAAGAGAGGAGCTGAGCTAGGCCAGAGTCACTGAGAGGCCAGGAGGTGCTCCATCTGTATACACCACCTTTAAAAATATGCTTCTGTGTCATCCCTATAAAATAGTCCTTCTTAGTAGCTTTTCTGTTTTGTGCTCAGGAGGTGTTGGCACTTGGAAATAACAGCTGACAAAAAGGTACAGATGATTAGTTGGTCTTGTTTTTGCAATTGCATGGCTGGGAGTGGGAGGGCAGCCCTGCTGTGTGCGGACCTCTGCAGCTGTAGGAAACTTAGCAGAGGCCTTTGTAACCATCTCCATGTAACACTTTGTGTTTAAACTGGAAGAAAGTCACAATAAGAGGGATTTAGAGGAAGACCTTGATGCACCCTCACAATAGAGAAAAGCAAGTTGATGTTCTTTAGGAATTTTTGAAAACTAGAAAAAAGAGCCTAGTGAAGTGAAGGCCAGTAGGAGTCCATTTAATGTTTTAAACTTAGTGTGTAGCGCCCACCTTTGGTGAGTATTAAGAGTAAAGTGGGTTCTTAGAGCCATAGAATGTTAGTGTAAAGCAAGGGTGCGGAGTTCATGTGGCTGGTGAGTATGTAGCACATGATGTCACTGCCCCACTCCATGCCCTTGACGGGCATCACAAGTTGATCATTGCCTGCATTATTGCCGAATCTCAACTTGGCCTCAGTACTTTTCACTAGTTTTTCAGGCAGGTATTACCAATCGGTCAGAGATGGAATGTTGATTGCAATCTACTTGCTACCTCTGTTCTAACCCAAGCTACTCATTTTACATAGGAGAGAAGTGAGATGCAAAGATGTTGAAGGATTTCTTCAAGATCACATGGTGTATTAGTGGTCCAGAGTCTCCATGGGATGTTCAGAAGATTAAATCAGTTAATTTACATAGAACCTTAGCATCAGGCTTAGAACATAGTCAATCCTTTATAAATGCTGCTGCTTGTAGTAATTTGACAGGTGGTATGGAATGGTTGAAATGTACTAGATAATATGTGAAGAGGACTGGATTACAGACTATGGGGAAGAGTGAAAACGTATGGGATTCAGAATTACAACGCCTTAATTGGACTTGAAATGTCACCATATTAGTGAGGCATGCTGCCTCTTGGAGCTTCAGCTTCCTGTAAAATGGAGTGTTGCCACAAAATATATCTCACAGTTTTGTTGCAGAAATCAAATAAAAAATAGATGTAGTGAAAAATTGCTTTATAAAGGCTAAAGAAGCAGAGCTGTAAGGGCAATCTGAGAGGACAGCAGAGAAAGGAGAAGACTATGGGCATCATTTGCTTCCATTGGAAAAGTCTTGGGTCTCCTCAAGTCAGCACCTCAATGTCACTCAGGTAATTTCTTCGATATCCTTGTTTTGAAAATCCTACTTAGCTGATGACCACTAGTGGGTTAGAAGGATGATCATCAGCATCTTCACATCCATAATGACACAAAGAAGTTTACTGAGCACTGAAGGCAGGTCTTCAGCCATAGAAACTTGCAAAGTCTTCATTATGCCCACATGGTCTTTAATGTATCTCAGTATAAGGGCAATTGAAAGCTAAGATACAAAATGACCACAAATCCAAGTCTGCACTGTTGAGAGACGGTATCTGTATTTGTTGAGACACAGAAATCTGGAATTAGCCCTTAGATGAGATAATTTTGAGGTGGCATTTTGTATAGCTAACAATGTGCACTGTTTAACTGCATTTTGGCTAGTGCTCAGTATAGTTGGACTTGGGCAAAAATAACTTCATTATGCTTGGATGGTGAGGCCACGTTCTGAGCTGTTTGTTAGAACTTGAAGCTTGTGTGCATGTGTGTGTGTGTGCATGTGTGTGTGTGCATGTGTGTGTATCTCAGGAAGTGGGTGAGGCTTTCAAGTAAGGTTGTCACAACATGGAACTCCAGGATTCCATAGCATCAGGCAGTGGGAATGGTGCCCGCTGGAACCGTGAAACACAGTGGCCTGGGTCTTTGTTTCTAAACACTGGCCATTTTTTAAAAGCCACGTGTCCGCAGAGTGGACATGGAATGGTTCTGAGAGTAACGTAGACATCGGTGGAAAAAAAGGGGCCTTTTGAGTATTTGTTTACACTGCTACTCAAAAAACCAAAAGGTGAGTCATAATGAGAGCAAGAGCCAGGAATTCAGCAGAAAAATGCAGCCACTTTTTGATTTCAAAATGGCACTTTCTGGAAACTGTGTCTGTGTGAAGCCTCTATGCCCTCTGCCCTGACACTGCCGGGGAAGTCCCCCCTGCATGTGCCTAGCTGGTGAGCACCTCGTCTTTCCAAGCACAGCGCAAAGGGCACGTTCTCTTTGAAATCAGCTCTGAAGCCTTCACTCTTCTCGGGCTCGACTTTACCCTAGAAACTGCCATGCTCTGTGCATATTTCATTTATTGATCTCTCTCTCCCACCATATGTGTGCTGAGTCCCAGAGCTGGTTGAGGTCTCATATTGGGTCTCATGGTGCCTATGGTGAGAGCATGACAGATGGCTGATGCTGAATGAATCAAGTGAATGTTAATTCACCTGTAATTCCTCGCTCCTATACTGGAGAAAGAAATTTCATTACTCCTCTAAGCTATGATAAAAGCTCTTCTAACTTTGGTTCATTTGTAAAAAAAAGCAATCTGACTGACTGACCTGTATCCTCAGATGAGATCCAAACCAATATAGATTAGATAACCCATTTGCTCTAATAATATCAAAGTCTAGTTCCAACTCTTCTCATAGATAACTGAAGTTACCTGCAAGTCGTTTCCTTAATCCACTCAATTAACATTTATGTGCACCTATTATTTGGGAGTGAAAAGATTATTTGATGTCATCTTGGAGCATCACTATGGAAACTTGTCAAGCACCTGAAAGCTTTGGCCCAGTTTTTATAACTTAATGATTCTTGTAAGAACATTCCCATCTCTGAAAAAGAAAGAGAGGCCTCCAAAATATTCTTTACAGATTTAAAAAAAAAAAAGGCAGCTCTTACATATACTTTCCATATAAAAGATGGGAAAAAAACAAGTTCTGAGGTTTCCCCCTTCTCTGTCTGGGTCTACAGGATGAAGGAACAACCTTTAACAATTGAAAAGTGGACATAAAAGAAAGCAGAGTTGTTGGTCTACATGCAACCTGACCAACAAGTTATGTTCTACTCACACTAAATCGAGGGTACCTCAGTGTCATGAAGACAATCTTTGGCCACTTCTTTTGTTTTTAAATGAAATCAAAAGAAGGGTGAAAGGCACATGTTTCTCCAAGTTTGGATAATTGTGAAATGATAATAGGAAGAACGTAAAAATGCTAAGGGCCGCACTGAGAACAAGAACGCTTTGATGCCTGCATGAATAAGACGTGGCGGCGTCCTGTTGATGAAGAAAATTGGGTGGTTCTAAAATTTGATGGACCAGGGTTATGGCATGACAATTTGGGGGTTGGTTGGTTTCATTCTGTGGTGGGTTTCATCTTCCTCCTCTGACCCTGACCTCCCTCTGCCACTTTTCCTCTTTTGTGCTTTTTCCCCCTTCTACTTGTCACCAACTGATTCTCCAAAGCCACTCTCAAAATCCAAATTAAATGTGTCATATGCCACCCCAAACTACCTGGCACGCCACTTCAGAAAAGGCATGGTTTTGTGAAGGACCATGCTGTAATGGAAAAAGAAAAATCCAAACAAAAACTATTCTAGTTTTCAATTAATGTAATATTCAAGGAAAAAAATTCTAACTTATTTCTGTCTTGGTAGCTATAGGTCATATATATTGAGCCTGAAGTTTTTAAAATATCCTTGGCAACTGGTTTTTGAGTAATTCATTTCATGAAGGAGAAAAAGTAGTGTTGTAGAAATTGTAAAAATCCCAATAATAATCTGTATCTATGTGAGTCACCAAAAACCAAGAAGTAGGTGGTAAGAAACCATAAGAATGGATCAAAAGAATGTGTTTGGTGTTTGGGGAATATTTTTACACACTAAACAAATGGCTTGAGGTGACCAAACAAAGACTGGTAATAATTTTCAAGTAGTTACCTACCTTTTCAGCTAAACTTCCTGATCCAAGATTTGTTCACTTAAAAAAAAACACGTGAGTTCCTTCAACATTAAAGGATGAAACTTTTTCATCACTTCCCAACCATCAGAAATATAAAGTTAGATGTATCACAGTAGCTACCTTAAAATATTAATCAAGGAGAGAAGAGATATAAAAGGTTCATGCTCAATTTAAAAGGAACACCGTTACTGGTGAAGATTCCCTTGTAAAGGGGAGCCCAGAACAGAAAGGTCAAGGCAAAAATGAGGAGGAAAACAAAACCATGACTTTCTAACCCTCCTGCAGGGAGTTTAAATTATGCTGGGGTGGGGCAGAATGTCAAAATCTACCAGGTTGAACTCCCCCCACACCTCTGGGAGAACTGCTTTATGGGCCACAGTCAACTGAGGTTGGAATTGGTTGCTTAAACCACCTAAGAGTCCACCAATGGCCCTAGTTAGTGTCTTTTGTATCTTTCCACATCAAATGATGATTTCATTTCAAGCCATTTGCTTTGAGATGGAGATGAGAAAGGGCAGCAATAGAAAAACAGCAGCAAAAATCTGACAGGACCACCACAGGCAAATGAGGCAAAGGCAAAGGAAAGAACCACACCCAAAGCAGTAACTTACGGTAGCTACTTTCGCTATCGCTGGCATTAGAAGAAACATGTTCTGCAAGAACAGCACAGCAAATTAAAGAGATACCAAGCACTGGAGAGCAGCCAGAGCTTAAAAGAATACAGTCATGCAAGGCTACGAGAAATGTGAGCTAGAGGCAAGTACAAGTTCGCAGGGGAGACCGCAGATCAGATAAAAGTGATGAAAACTTTATCTCCATTTTCCGGGAAATTACTTGATTGCTGGGCCTTTTTAGGAAACTATTTTTAATGAGAAAAAACAGATAATGTCAATCTAAGCACCTTCCTTTTTATAAATCCATTGACCCATGCCTGATAGGTCTGATTTTCTAGATTTGAGTTGCTAAGGTTGATCTGCCTCGTAGCTGGATGCTTCCGGACTATAAATTCAGGAGCTTTTAAATTGGCAGTTTTCTTGCAGGCATTTTGTTTATTTTAGCTTATAGGGATTTTTCAGGCATACTGCATCTCAAATTGCCTGGTGATCCCTGGAACCCTGAAATTTTGTTTCTGTTTGAATCATTCCTAAACTAATTCTCAGGAGGAAAAGGGATTCTTGGGGATCTTTCCTGCTTCAGTGAGTGGACAATCTTGTAGGAAGAGATGAGTCACTGAAAAGCGTTTTGTGAATCAGTTCAGTATTCCCTTGTTTTTATTATATTTTAAGACTCTTGCTTGGTTCACTATTAGGTTCTGGAAAAATGGAGGGACAGGAGATAAAGGGTCTGATACCCACCAGGTCCTTGGCACGAAGGAGGTTTTTAATTCATGTTGAATGACTTGCTTGTACAATGATACTTCAAATTTTCATAAAAATAGAGTTCAGCTCACATAAGAGGGATGTATATGTCAGAATTACAGCTTTTATTTATAAAATCAGATCCTTTTATCTGTACTATGTATTAAATAAACCATAGAAAATAAATCTATCAACTTATGGACTTCTTTGTATATCAGTTTAATTAAATGGAAAATATGTAGCTATTTGATTTCTGAAGCTCATTAGCAACACCTGTTGTACATTTTTCAGAAAAAAGGAGAATATGTAACATTATTCTCTAACAGGAAAAATGTGCTCTGCAATGTGTTTGATATTATAGATTCTTGCCAATTGGATGGATTAGTTTTCTTTTCTTTTAGTTCTACTGACTTACAGTTGACAAAATTGTAATACATTTAAAGTATATGATATATGACATATGATATATTATATATATAGACATAAAGGACTCCCACAGTCCAATTAATTCACACATTAGGGATGGATTTGTTTTAGAGCACGAAACCAGTGAAAACCAAATTCACAAGAATCGTTCCTCTGTGTGTTGGTGTTGTGAGCAGAACCGCATTGCTAATTTAGGCACACATCTTATTGCTGCAGGGAGGCACTAGGGAAGAAGTGTAGAGGAATCAGTTCAAATTCTGTTACGGAAGAGAAAAATCAAGGCCCACACCCAATTGTGGTCTATATTTATGTACATGATTATCTCAAGCACCTTGAATTGGGGAAACAGGGCTTTGTTAATTTGTTTTTTATTTTTACTTTTAAAATAATTTAGAATGAAGCTACCCTATCTGTGGAGAAATTTAGGACCATGCAGTGTTCTATTTAACAACCAACCTCTCTTAACAGAATTTCCTCGTTTTGTGGGTATGTTCCAGGTGAAGTCCAAATTATGGCTAACAACAGCATTAATTGGCAAACAACTTTACCTAGTAAAATCTGTTCAGTTTTTAAAGAGTAAAGAAATATTTGCATGCTCTGGATTTAAAAGGGCATCACTCATTTTTGATACTTTAATAGCAACTACTTTTTAGTGGTGTTCATTTATTAGCAATATATTAAAATTCTTCCCTCTTCTCCCTCAACTGAAAATTTAGAATCTCTCCCTTCAATGCTCTCCAGATAATGTTGATATCAATATTTGAACTTCAGCCACTAATGCAAGAAAAATTTCATGACCTACTCCATATAGAGATTCAAAGATAAAGTTTTCATCTTTAAGAAGATCAGTAGTTACTCTTGATCAGATTTTGTTTTCTATAATATACATATCTTTAAAAAAAATCCAAAGTAACAATTTGAAAGATGAAGTGTATTATTACGCAGGGTTATGTAAACAGCTCTTGCAAACAAAGTTCAGCTCAATGCTATTTTGTTTTATACAAATGAAATGAACGGCTTCTAAAAATATTGCCCATAGCTGTTAAATTAAAACAAAACAAACAAAAATTGAATATGTGATACAGTTGCAAAAGACACAAAATGTTGCTCTTATTTCACTGGTGTCTACACAATGGAGTTAGTATTAAAGAAAGAAAAGTCATAGCATAGTATATTAATACACAGGAAGATTACATTTTATGGCTCAGTGCAATGAAACATAGACTAAAGGCATTAATAACTAGAAGATTTAAAGGTTTAATATATTTTATTTTCCACTATAAAATGAAGACCTGATTATGTAAGGCAGCTAATACATCACTAATAGAAAAACATATTAATACATATCTAAAACTTATCATACAAACGTTTCAAGCAGGACCACTGCAAGTCAGAAAAAAAATCAATCAAAGTTAATAGCAAATAATTCTTTGAGAATGCATGTTCCTATTAACTACAAAATAGCTCCTTTACTGATAGCAATGTACAACCCAGTTATGGGATTTGGCAAAAAAAAAAAAAAAAAAAAAAAAAAAAGGCAGAAGAAAGGACATAAAGTACATTTCTGCTTTCCTGTTCTAGAACATTCAGCCTGCCCTTTCATTCAACATGGCTTCTTGCTCTCTGGGAGGTATTTATTAGGGAGCAGAGCAAGTGATGCAACAGCTGGCATCGGGACATGTTGGTCACATCACGCGGTCAGAAAGGGAAGGTGTGAACTGCAGCAGAAGTTACAGTGCCTGACACACTTTGCTTTTCAATGCTGACATGCAGAACAAAACAGTTGAAAATTACTTTGTAGGAGCATTCACAGCTGGGTAACAAATAAAACTCCTATCTTGTGCATGCTAGGAGTGAAAGGCCCTCAAGAAAAGGAACAAAAGCCAAACTCAAAAGGAAGGGGAAAGAAAAGAAAAGTTACAGTGACCATTCCTGGAAACTTACTCAGAGTCTTTGTTCCATAACCGTCGTCACCTAATCCGGGGATGTCCTGCATGGAAGTCCCCAGAGAGAGCAATGAGAGAGGAAGAACAGCCACGGAAGAGGAAGGAAGAAGTCAGTGGAGTTGAAATGGATACTACCATGACAGACCGTGTTGTCTAAGCAATCTGGATCCCAGTCTCTCATCATTTGCAACAACTTTCACCCCGAACTCTCTGGGCTGAGATACAAAGATTTGTAAAGCAACTTGAAAGGCTTAAGCAGAAGATGGTTGCTGAAAAGAGAAACCTTCAGCAGATGTCACTTTTGCCCACTGTCAGTGCTGCCACGGAACTGTACCACGTGGCCATGATCCACTCCAAGTTTAATGACAAATCCTTCGATTTAGTACCCACCAATACAAGCTCACTGCTTGGTAAGCGTTTAACATCGCTTGGGAGGGAAAGAGTGAACAAACACGAGTAAGTCATATTAGGAATTTAACCACTCCCAATTAGGTATCATTTCAAAAAAATGTATGGGGCCATGGAGTCCGATATGTCTGTCCAGAATAGAATTTGTCTCAAGCCCTAGAGAGTTGCATGACAGACAAGGCAAACCAGATCCAGTCCTGGTCACAGAGAAATGCTGTTTGGAAGCGAAATCCCAGCTTCCTCAAGTCCCTCTCCAATGTGTTCTGCAAGGAACAGCTTCGTCAGGGGACGGATCCAGACTGCAGCCAAACACTGGTCACAGTAGTAAGCCCTGACCTGCCTGCCTGCCGTGTTTGTTTGCCTAGGCGTGTGGCGTGGGCGGGCCGACATCATGCGGATTGCCCGTGAAGGATTTTTTTTTCTCTCGTGTGGCATGTGACATTCTCTTTGAGAATCTACTTACGTTCCGGATCACTGGTTTCCTGCTCACTCTGCTCCTTGTTCTTGTAGAATGGGAATTTTCGTGAAAAGATGAAGCTCTTTTTACGCTTGTCATTGAATGACTGTGAAGGAGAAAAGGCATGGGGCAAAAACAGGGGACGTCTAATTGTTGTCACACTCATGCTGACAAAACAACTAGTTTGTAAAAGTAGAGAGAGCTGTAGTGACGCAAGTGGACAGTTGCGAGAGGTGCCAGAGGGTTCCTAAAGGCAGGTTTTATTTTCAAGGAGTGTAAATTCTGAGTGGTGACACCCTGGAGAAATCATCTCCTAATGAAAAGACTGGCTGCAGATCCATGACAATGGAGGAAAAGAGTATTAAATTGGAAGCAGAAAACCTAGACTCTCTGTCTGGCTCTATCACCTGCTAGTCCATCACCTTGGATAGGCAACTGCAGCTCTCTGAACCTCGGTACCTTCTTCGTCTTCGTAACGATAATGACAGCAGCTCTTAAGTTGTGAGACTCACATAAAGGAGTACAAACATCGTAAAGTGCTGTACAAATGTCGTCTTTATCATGATCATTATCATCAGGTAGAAAATACTAGAGAGACTGGACACATCAGTGTCTGAATTGTCTTTTTAAATAACTTGAATTTGAGTTACTTCAGCTTGGATTTAATTAAAACCACAAGAGAAGTGTGGAGATTTATGATATATGATCATTACAACTGTTTCATAAACAGATATGATATAGTATAATATTTTTATTTAAAAAGAGATTTTAAAGATAATTGAGCCTCAAGTCCTCATTTGTAGACAAGGGGCCAAGGCACAGAGAGGTTGATTCCTCTGACAATGTCACAAAGCTAGCTGGTGACAGGACACAGTCAACCAAAATTCTGTTCAAGTTGTTACTATTTTGATATTCACTCAAGTAAGGGAGGTAGAATGGTTACTTATCCGTATTCCGAGATGACAGAAAGAATGGAAGAAAGACGGTCCTTAAAAATGTAAGCCACTCCCTTAGCTGAAATGAGGCTGAATTTAAGACAATGCATATATACACAATATAATCCATATATTGGAACTTACTCATTCAAGTGAATATCAGATGCTTGCCTAGAAAACTGAAGAAAATTCATTTATTCCCACTGTTGCTGTTAAGTAAATGCTTTCTGGGGTCCTTCTTTGGGAATCACAGTCATTTTATAAACTCTAAGCTGTGCAAGTCTTAGTCATTTCATATTCACGTATCATTTAAAACATGTGTTTCCCCAGGCTGACTGCCATTCTTATTTGGTTGTTCTGGCTCTGAGGGTCACTTTCCAAGAAACAAGATGTTACCACACGGGCTTTATGATTAATGTGACAGACTCTGAAGGTGACTGACAATAGGTATCCTCAAACAGTTTTGCAGTGGCAGCTGGTAGGAATCACGTAGAGCCAGCAAAGTGAAGCTTAGAAGGAAAAGTACTTGTTTGGACGTGTGTAATTTGGCCCGTTGGTGGGACTCAGTTACGTGTCTTTGTGGACTGGAAGCCTGACAAAATGGCACAGTAGATAACTCATTTTCTTTGTACATTCATGCACTCCTATGTCAAACATCCATTTTGGTCTTCGTGTTCATTTAGGAAACATTAAGGTACTAAAATGTTGGTGCTGTCATTCAGTAATTCATTATTTTTTGGTTACTAGAAACTTTCAGGGGGAGCTTAAGTTTCTGTATCATTAGGAAGGCTTCAAGAAAAACAATAAATCAAATATCTAATAATTTCTGACATGAAGGAATACATTTTATACTTTATATTCATGAAGTAGAAACACATTCTCAGGGCAAAAAAGAAGTATCACTTCAGAATTTATTACCCTGCTGACAGCACTTATGTCCAATATAGTTTTATCATAATTTATAATTGAGGATTGGTGCTCAAAGACAAGGCTGGGAACTCCCCCCAAATGTTTCCAGTTAAAAATGGTAAGTTCTTAAAGGAACATTAAATATTCTTGCATCACTCCAGTTTCATGCCACTTTTACATTTCAAGCATATTTAAACTTCAGTAACTGAAAATAAAAGAAAAAAATAACATGTAAGAATTAATGACACGTGACATTCATTGCAAGATATGTTAGACATTTAACTTCAACATTACGGATGACTTGTCATGCAAAACAAATTTTACAAACTTTCATGCAAATACAAAACAATGCCAAGAGGAATAAAGCCTGGGGTTAAAATGTAGACACAGATGAACAATGTGGAGGCCTTTGGGAGCCAAAATGGGGCCACATGCAAACCACATCTTTTAAATTGTCTCATGGAGTCAAAGAAAAATGAACGTGTGTGGATTGTGATTAGTCTTCTATCTTTTCAAAGCAGGGGCTATAATGTGTTAAAATTTGAAATTTTAACAAGTATGAAAATGTTGTGTATCATGAGTCATCTGATTGGGACGTAATATTTAGCATGACACTTTTTAAAGAAACAGAAACTACATAACAATTTCTCAAAAATAAAATCATCTAACATATCAGTCTTATTACCCAAAGCCATTTTGTATTGGAGTTAAAGAAAAGGTAAAGAAATAATTGGTGGTTATACGGCCATAGATTTCTGGACAAAAAAACCAAATCACAACTGTAGTTCACACTCACAGATTCAAAAGTCACACATTTAGGGTCTGAGTTAACATTTCAACTATAAGAGGTTATATATATGTGGTTTATGATGCTCTCATGCTTTATTTTTCATTAGACGTGTTTAATATCATTACGTAAGCTTTTTTGTTGTTAATTTTTCTTTTAATTTAGAAAAGAAAAATCTGTTATACGAGTGTTAGGTGAGAATAATAAATTAGCGCTTTTTCTATTTCTAGAATGCATGGTTCTAAAGCAACTGGAGACTGGTTCACAGCTCTCTTAATCATACTTGATCAATGCTAATTTCTTTTCTCTGCATCACAGTATCCTAAGTCCCGATCTATTGCTTTCATAGCAGGAAACTTCTTTGAATAGAGATTTTGAAAATAACAATCGTACGTGGCAAGTTGGCAAATCTAAGAATTCCATTTTGGAATTTGACCTGAATTTTTGAGTAGTTATGAACAAAAGTGATAAAACAACAACTAATATTTATTGAGCAATTATTATGTGCCAGGCTTGGTTCTAAAAAATCTACATATGATAATCTCCACTCTAACTTTATGAGGTTGATACCATCATTATTCTCATATTACAGTTGAGGAAACTGACATTTTAAATATTGTCACTTGTCCACAGTCACATAGTTGGTAAGCAGTGAAATCAGGATTTGAATTTGCAAATATGTTTGGATGCAAATATTGCTGTTCTAATGAGCAAGGCAAGTTTCTACAATCTGAGCCTGTTGCAAGTTTATAGTTAAGATTATTAACATTTTACTCTCATAAGTGATACCGTAATCTGTCATCGTGCCCACGCCTTCACTGCTTGGCAATTCTTTCTTTAACCTATCAGATGCTATTGGCTGCACCAACGTTTTTGCAGGTTATCCTGTCATGATTTCTTGGTATTCATTAATGTTTTGGGGGGATTTATTCCATTGAACTTATTCTTATGATAATGTAGACAAAATGAACTAAAAAGTATTTCAATGGGACAAGAGTATGACCAGCAATGAAAAGTTTAGGGCTGAGTGTCAGGGGGTCAGACAGAGGGAATCGGCAGCTAAAGGCTATGGTATTAGTTTTAGGGGAGATCAACATGTTCTAAAGTTATGTTGTGGTTATGGTTATCCAAATATACGAAAGAGTCACTGAATCATCCGAATATACTAAAGAGTCACTGAATTGTGCATTTGAAGTGGGTAAATTGTATACCATGTGAATTACATCTCACTAAGGCTATTAAAAAAAGGAACCCTTCTCCCAAACCCCACACCATGGGATGAGAGAAAACAATGACAGCATGTTTTCAATTTTATTTGGTATGAATATTTTTAATTGGTGTAAAAATTTTTTATCTTTGATTAATGAGAGGAAACCACCCTTCCCAACATTTACAATCATATACACATGCCTTGCTTATCTGGTTCTGTTGTGTCTCTGTTAAATGAATACCTTTCATGTTGTGACAGACATTAGAACACCCACACTGGAAATCAGCATATTATTACTGTTACTCAGAAGTCTCTAAATTGTTACGTCAGATGGCATCAAATTGCCCAGTCTGACTCCAGGATGTAATAGCATTGGTGAACTGGTTTAACATAAAATAACACTTCATGAAGAAAGAAAGGAAACCAAACATAAAACTCAAATGACTACTTCTCCCACTCAAATCCCAGATTTTTTTTTATTGTTAAATTTATTGGGGTGACATTGGCTAGTAACCATGTTCTTAATACATGTGAGTGATCCTGATTTTTATCCTTCTCATCCAGAAAATGTTATAACTATGGGTATGTTTCAGTTTTTTTCTTCATTTCCCTGTTTTATTTTTTATTTTTGAACTTTCCTGTACCCATCATCAACTTTAACAATTGTCAACATTCTGCCAATCTTTTTTGTTTGTTTTTATGTTTGCTTGTTTTTTTGTTAAATTTATTGAGGTGACATTGGTTAGTACAAATGACACAGGTTCCAGGTGTACAATTCTACAGCACATCATCTATCTCTATGTTGCATATGTGTTCACCACCCAGAGTCAGTTCTCTTTCCATCATTGTATATTCGACTCCCCTCCTTCCTCTTCCACCTCCTTGCCCTCTTACCCTCAGGTAACCACTAAACTATTGACTGTGTCCATGAGTTTTTGTTTCTTTGTTGCTTTTAGTTTTATATTTCACATATGAGTGAAGACATATGGTTCTTATTTTTTTTGCGGGGGGGAGTAGCTCCCTGGCCGGGAATCGAATGCAGGCCATGGCATTGAGAGCACCAAAGCCTAGACACTATATCACCAGGGAACTCTCTATATGGTTCTTGGTTTTATCTTAAGTTTCAAATGTTTCATGGTTCTAAAAGGTCACCTTGCTGCTACGAGTGTTCTCTGGGTAGAGTTTACACTTAAATTTATATTGAGCTCACATACACCCTTTTTATGGCCTCTTTATCTTTTATAAATGCTTCCTTCCTTTTAATTTATTCTTGTTTCCGCTGTTCTTAAATAACTGTGTTCTCTTTGGGAAATTGTTACTATAACTTTGGGACACCACTTTGTATTATACATATCTTGTTTCATACAGAAAAAGAAGAATTTTAAAGCAAGAGAATTTCAAGAATAAGTCATAATGAAACATAGCAGTTGTTAAGGGCAAGACGAGTTGACTTGAGATATATCTGTTCCTAGAAATGTGTCTATATGGATGTATGTATACATATATGTGGCATCTATAAAATTATCCAATTCAAAAAGGTTCCCTTTTCAATCTTAAGAATGAATGGATCTAGGTATTAAGCATCAATAACCGGAAATATCACACACACAAAAATACAATCAGATGATATGTGCTGCTGATAGAAGAACAAAACAAAACAAAACAAACAAAACAATCCACCTTCTCCTCCAATGAATTTGAATCTAGTCAAATCTCTAGATATAACTGCCAATTTTAGAAATAAAATGGCCAGAGAAACATCATAAATTACACTATAAGGAAAGTCTGGAGCAAACTCCACAAGACAATGAACTGGTTTCTTAAAAATAAAAATTAAAAAACAAACAAACAAAAATGGAGGGGAAATATATAGATCAGAAGAGACTTAAGATGGATCAACCAATTGCAAAAGACTTCATTTCTGTTCAAACAAACAAATTGTAAAATAAAACAAAGCAACAAACAAGCATTTATGATATTTATGAGCCAGTTTGAGATGTGCAAAAAGACTGGATATTTGTTAATTCAGTAACTGTTAACTTTTATATGTGATAATGGCATTATGGTCCTGTCATGTTGAAATATTTATAGTTGAAATAATTCACACATTGAATTTTCTTAAAAAAAAAACATGGGAAGAACATTGTATTCTGACTATTGTCCTCAGATTATATTCTAAAGACAGGAGCTGTAAAGAAAGCTTAAACTTTATTTACCAGGTTTATTGTTGGTTGATTTCTGAAACCATTTGTGAGTAATGAGCAAATGCGCAATACATGGATGTTGCTGGGAAACAGGATTGCTGTTGTGAAAGAAGGGCGACGTACAAATATGGAATACGGGAAGGAGAGGAATAATCTTATGATGGTGAATAGTAATTAGAGGCATCTGACAAAATCTTAGGATTTTCTAAAAAAGTCTACTTTCTCTTTGTCCACTATATGTAATGATACCCCAGTACCAAGAAGCCCATCTGGTGCTCAGATTTTGTCTTCTAAATGCCTTTTTCCATGAAAATGAGCCCCCCCCCCTCTCTCTCTCTCTCTCTCTATATATATATATATATATATATATAAAATTTTAAAGGAATAGCTGACTACGTGAGCAGGAAAAGTATAAGATGAATCCGAAACATTTTGTTGGACTGGAAAGTAAGAAGTGCAAAACACAAACACAAAACAATACAAAATCTAAAATCCTAAAACTAATGGTGACATGTCAAAAGGACACCTTAGCTAGTTGAAAAGGAGTCACAGCAGTCAAACCTAGACAATTTGAATATCAAAATAAATAATGACAGGAGTAGAATATAACATATTGAATTAAAAAAGAAATTCATGAGTTCAGCCAGATTTCCATTAATACCTAAATTAGGTAAGTAAAGATGGGGAGCAAGAGAAAGCTCTTTAATGTCAACTAAAGAAATGATAAAGTCAGGAAATCACCATTTTTCAACTACCGTAATAGTAATTCGGGCAGGAATCAGTGATGGTTGCTAAACAATTGATTGAAAGTTTGTTGGGAAACAGAACAGGACATTTATCTCCTTACAGATTATTTAATTACTAAAAAGGTAGGTAAAGTCTCCTTTATGGTGGAGTAATCTAGCAGATACCATCTTAACCAAGAGATCAAATTTAACGTCACCAAATAGTGGGACAACCTTACACCATGCGCCTCCTGATGGCAAATACTGAGAAGATAACAATATTACTTACAGAGTGTTCTATCAAAAATGCATTCATTTACTTAACCAGGAAGAAATAATCAGGCAAATTAAAATTAAGACACATTCTCTTAAAAATACCTCAATGTCATGAAAAACATAAAAAGCTAGTGTACCACTCTAGATTAAAGGAGGTTAAGGAAATAGGACAAATGAAATGAAATACATGGTCCTGGATCGAATTCTGGGTCAGAACAAAAGATGTTATAATCTCTACAACTTTCTTTCAAAAGAGATCAGGAGATGGATATACTTGTGTGTGCATCTATGTATGTGTGTCTATGTATGTGTGTGTGTGTGTGTGTGTGTGCATGTGCGTGTGCGTGTGTGCGCGCGCGTGTTCATGTGTATATATGTGAGGGGTTATATATATTCTCATATACATGAGAATATACAAAACAAGGTTGACCATGAATAGGTAATTGTTGAAGTTGAGTAACAGGCACAAGAGGTTCATATTTGTATTCTTTCTACATTTTTATGTTTGAAAATTTTCATAATAATTAATTTTAACTCATAGCTCATCCACACACTAAAATTATCTAGAGGTAGATTATAGGACTAAATGTAAAAGCTCAAACTATAAAATTTCTAGAAGAAAACATAGTATAAATTTATAATCTGAGGTAGCCAAAGATTCCTTGTATAGAATGTAAAACTACAAATAATAACTTTAAAAAGTGGTAAATGGGATTTAATCAGTTTAAAACTTTTGCTTTTCAAAAGAGTTCATTAAGAAAATAAAAAGGCAAGTTACAAACTAGGAAACAATATTTACAATACATATATGTGACAAAGTTTTTTTATTCAGAATATTTAAAAACTCCTACAAATGAACAATAAAAAGAGGCCAGCCAATAAATAAATGGCTACAAACTTGATTGAGCACAACGTAAAATATGCAAATGGCCAATAAACATATGAGAACCTCATTAGTCATCAGAGAAATGCAAATTAAAGCCAAAGCATTTTATCCTTTAAAGTGGATAAAATGAAAAAGACTAACAATATTAGGTGTTGGTAAAGATGTGAAACAATTGCAACTTTTACACAAACTGTCGGTGAGAATGCAAAATGGTATAGCCAGTTTGAAAAATAGTTTAGCAGTTTCTTATAGAGTTAATTATATAGCTAACCTTTGACTCAGAAATTCACCCCTGGACATTTACTCAAGAGAAAAAAATACGTCCACAAAAAGGTATGAATAAGAATGTTCGTAATTACTCTAAACTGGAAACAACCCTAATGTCCATCAATAGATGAACTGTGGTATACTGATACTCAGCAATAAAACGATTTGAATTACTGCTGCAAGTAATGACATGGAGGAATCTGAAAAGTAGCACTATGCTAAGCGCTAGAAGGCAGACACAAAAGAGTACTTACATATGATTCCAGTTATAAGAGGTTCTGGAACAGGCCAAAACTAAGCTCTGGTGATAGAAATCAAATCAGTGGTTGAGGAGGAAGGAACTATGTCTTACCATCTTTATCATGGTTAAAACCATGACGCCTCCCAAAAATATATTTCCAGCCTAGGGTGCTCTCCTAAATGTATATAGCTATATTTTCTACATGTTTATTTGGGTAGCAGGTATAGATGCCCTTTCCCCTTTGTCCATCTCATGGACACTGACACATCTTCAAGGTGCTCAGGTGTTCTACCCAAGCCTGTCACAATGAATGCTACTCATTTTTACGTATTTCTTTCCTACCACATTATGATCTCAGAGCAGGTACCACATCATTTTCATTTCTGTAACTCATCCAGAGCATGGTAGGTGCTCAATAAATATTCATCAAATGAGTGCCAAAGCATTGAGTAATGACTTCTATTAGAAATATGGGGAGAAACTTTTGAGGAAAAAAAGAGAAGAGAAAGAAGTAGGAGGAAAAATGAATGTCTATAGAAAACAGGGAGGAGTAATGGAAGAATTAAGAGCCATAGCCACATGAGTAATATTTTTAATTGCATTTCTCTGCAGTTGATATCTTTCAGAATTTATTTTCTCATTAATTTTATCTCATAATTATATGCTCAATGATCTGATTTGGTTTTCGTTGCTTGTTTATTGCTAGTACTAAAAACGTGGTGGCTCAGCTATTGGCTGTACGTACTTTTGCATCATATCACATTTTCAGCTCTATGGTGCATAACCGAATGATAGAGAAGTTTACAAGATTTTAGTAGTACTCATGCTTCAAGGAAAGCTACCCCTTAATTTTCATTTTCTAACTTTTTTTCTAACCAATGTTTTATTTCTTTTTCTAACTAAAAAGGTTAATTTGCTAAAAAAATTAACTAACAAATGAAGCATGGATCATTTAGGAAAAATTTGAAAGAAATAGAAGAAAAATATTAATTGTCATTCTATTAGTGAGACACAAATCACCTTTAGTACTTTGTTTTAAAAAAAAATTCTGCTTAAATTTAGTTGTATTATATATGGTCTACAGAACTTAAATTCTAATTTGTTTTCATTTACTATTACAACACATAGTAAAATGTTACAGGAAAGGGCTTTGGAATTGAGCTATATGACCTTAGGAATGTTATTTAATCTCTGATCCTCAGTTGTAAATATTTAAATGTGATAACTTATAAAAAGCTCTTATCATAGTGTCTGGCACTTACTAAAGCTTATTAAATAGAAGCCAATTATTTTAATGTTAACAGGAGTATTTTCCCACACTGTTAGAGAGTCTTTGGAAGCATGAGCTTTAACAAATGAATGACAACAGAATGAAGTTAGCAATTAATAACAAAAATAGTTGTTCCCAAATAGGTGGCAAATAAAAAATAACATAGCCTTGAAATTAACCAATGGGTCAAAGAAGAAATTGTAAGGGAAATAGTAAATATTTTTAGATGAATTAAAATAAAGACACAAGATACCAAAACTTATGGGATGTAGCTAAATAGGTATAAAATGCTTATATCAAAAAAAAGAGAGAGAGAGAGAGAGAAATCTCAAATCAATTATCTAATCTTCTATCTTAAGATTCTGGAAAAATAAAGACCAAACCAAATCTAAAGCAAGCAGTAAAAGGCAATACTAAAGAGTAGAACAGAAACTAATAAACTAGAGAGTAGAAAAACAGAAAAAGCAACAAAACCAAAAGTTGGGTCTTTGAAAAGATTAATAAAATTGGTAAAGTGTTAGTGAGATTAACTAAGAGAAAAAGAGAGAAGACTCATAACTAAAATTAAAAAATATAAGAGGAGATATTATTACTGACCTTATAAGAAAAAAAATAGGAATAATAAGGGAATACTATGGACTACTGTAGAACAATAAATTAGATAACTTAGATGAAATGGGTAAGTTGTTAGAAAAACATAAACTACCAAAAACTGACTCAAGAAGAAATAGAACTCTGAATAGACCTATAACAAATAAAGAGATTGAATTAGTAATTTAAATAATATTCATAATGAAAAACTTAGGTGGCTTCACTGATGGATTCTACTAAACATTTAAAAAGAATAAATAGTAATTCTTCATAAACTTCTCCAAAAGATAAACCAGGAAACACTTCCCAACTCATTCTATGAGGCCACTGCCCAGATACCAAAACCAGAAAAAACATCACAAGAAAATAAGACTACAAACCAATATATCTTGCAAATGTAATGACAACTCAATATTTCATCTAGTAGATTTACCACAGTTGGCTTAGACATTACTGTATTATCAGACAGTTCTGAAGTTTTCCTTGTTTTTTTTGGTTGGTTCCCTGGCTGGAAATCAAACCCAGGCTGCGATGGTGATCATTTTTAAGTACTCTATGTTGCAAGGAATATAACATTTTTGTATTTTAAATTATTTCCTTGGGATAGATTCCTAGAAGTTGAATTACTGAGTTAAAAATTATGGATAGTCAAAAAATTTTTGACACATTGGCAAATTGCTTTCAAAATGATTTGTATTAATTGACATTTCCACTAGCAGTCATTTAGTCAATTTATTTTTGGTCTCAATGATGTGTCTTGACTGCTTTCTTCCCCTTCTAACATCCCCTCCATTCTCCTAACTACCCCATTATAATGTAAGGTTTCTATGAAAAAATTGAATTTAAAGTCTGTTGGCCAAGAGCAAGATTTATTTAACCAAGTTATAAGAGAACACTGATGTATCTTACCACCAGGAGATTAAGTTCTGGTTTTTCACTATCAAATCATTTACTTGCAGACTTTTTCAAGACAGATTATTTGGTCCAAAAATATAAACTTATAATTCCCTTATATTAAAATCTGAAGTTGTGTACTGCTGGTGGGAGTGCAAACTGGTACAACCACTGTGGAAGGCAGTGTGGAGGTTCCTCAGAAAATTGGGAATGGAGCTACCATTTGACCCAGCAATCCCCCTTCTGGGGATCTACCCAAAGAACTTGAAAACCTTTGTCCGCAAAGACTTACGTACCCCAATGTTCATCGCAGCACTGTTCACAGTGGCCAAAACATGGAAACAACCAAAGGTCCCTGCGACAGATGACTGGATAGAGAAGCTGTGGTACATATACACAATGGAATATTACTCAGCTGTAAGAAAAGATGAAATATTGCCATTTGCGACAAAATGGATGGACCTGGAGGTCATCATGCTAAGTGAAATAAGCCAGACAGAAAAAACAAAGAACT